>VYZX01034354.1:3841-25618 GCA_013401335.1 Brachypteracias leptosomus
GGTCTCTTTAGCTTGCAGAAGAGGAGACTAAGGGGAGACCTCATTAATGTTTATAAATATATAAAGGGGGAGTGTCACGAAGATGGAGCCAGGCTCTTCTCGGTGACAAACAATGATAAGACAAGGGGTAACGGGTACAAACTGGAACACAGGAGGTTCCACTTAAATGTGAGAAGAAACTTCTTCTCAGTGAGAGTAACAGGACACTGGACCAGGCTGCCCAGGGAGGTTGTGGAGTCTCCTTCTCTGGAGATATTCAAAACCCGCCTGGACGCCTTCCTGTGTAACCTCATCTAGGTGTTCCTGCTCCGGCAGGGGGATTGGACTAGATGATCTTTTGAGGTCCCTTCCAATCCCTGGCATTCTGTGATTCTGTGATTCTGTGATTTGTGTGAGCCAATGCATTTTTGTTTAAACAAATGTACTAACAATGTTGCCAATCTTAACTGCTACTGCTGAACAATAGCTTTGAATAAATCACAGATATTTTTAGAGTTAAAATAATCACTGGGAAATATTGTCTGAAAACTGTAATTACTGAATATTTTTCAGTCTTCCAATGACAATCTAAGTCAAATCCTGAAGCCTTAAAGAAGAAAATTTACGCTTTCATTCCTACTTCCATGGCTGTATAACAATTCTCATCCTGTTTTACTGAGTGATATTGTCATTAGAAAAACTGACATTATACAAATGCTACTAATATGTATTTCCAAACCTCCTGATATTCTAGACAAAAAAAATACAGGCTTTGCAAGGTGGGCATCGAACACCTGCACTATTTCAGATAAAATTGTAGTGGAAAAATATAATACTCACAGATATCTGATAGACTTTGAAATTCACATTCCATTTCAATTTAGCTCTTTTCGTGATTAATTTGTTGGGGTTATTTAGCTTCATGGACATACAGTATAGTGTGAAACTTGTGGTTAATTGATTTCTGAGAGAGTGGACATTTAATTTCAGAGGCCAGGATCACACTTGGTGTTCACCACCACCATCATTAACAAATTTTATATCCCTTAATTCTTTAGACTGTCTCTAACATTATGCTATGGGTTTGAGTCAGCTACCCCCACACAAACAAATGTTGCCCTTTGAGAGTCCTACTGTGTCATCCTGGCTTGGACATAGGCTTCAAAAAGACACACATCTGCTCTAAACCTCTGTGTCTTTGCTGTTTACAGTTGAGTCCTCTCATAGGATGTGTTGCATTTGTCATCCCTGTGCAGGTGTCTTTAATATCTTGCAGATATTTCTATATGAGCAGATAATATGGATCAATAGGAGCAGCAAAAAGTTGACACTGTCCACACTGCCTAATTCTGAGTTTCTCTTCTCAGAAACTATTCTCTTTGGAATAGTTCCAGTCCCATTCCACAGACTGGATGCGTGTTTCTAGCTGAAAGCAGTGCACTCCTCAAGCATTCCTCACAGCTTAATCAGTTGAAGTTCCTGTGCTCAAACTGTTTCTTTTCGCAAACCAAAGCCACAGTAAGTGGAGACAATGGCAAAATTAATTTCAAAGTCATGCTCTTGATGTGAACAGCAGCTGGGATTTTGTTCCTCAAATGATATCAGATCGTAACAGGCACTTACATCTGAGGAACCAAATCAAGATTTGAGAGTTAGATTCAGTTCCAGGTTGCAATATCTGAGTGTAGATATCTACAATGTGAATTAGACACCTTCCTATTAAATGTAACAATTTGGTCTCATGCAGTGTACTTTAGCTAAATCAGGTTACATTTTGTCCCATGTCTATTTGCTGTCATATCTTGATTATTCTTTCATAATAAATCCTACTAAAATCTTTGTTGCTATTAATCTTAAATTAACATGCTTACTGACTCCAAGACATTAACAATCATCTCTTCTTATTATTAGACAGCTAAAAACTCTTTTCTACAGAGACATTAAGCTCTTGTGGCAATTTTTTCGGAGTCCTTGGATGGACAACATTTATCTCCTTGATAATTGAGATTTTCTCATACTTAAATACAATAATCTCCAAACTATCACCTTGATCTCTCATCAATCCTTTCTCTATCTTTTGATCTATCTTCATCATTCCCTCATTTCCTAATAAATTGATAATTTAGGGTTTTTTTCCCAAGTTAACCTTAACTCTACATCAACCCAATTTCTTTCTTTGTTTCTCTTTCATTTATGAAGCTAAAAAGCCTATTGCTATGGCATTTTCTTATGAAAATATGTAGACATACTATGCAGGTGGTGTCTCTGTGATTGAGAGATATTGACAGGGAAGGAGAAGTCTATGTTCCTGCTGTGTGCGGCAAGTGTTATATGAATAAATAAAGCATTTTAGTTTCCATCATAACTGGCCTCTGGCTTTTTTCCCACACAAAAAAAAAAGGGAGAACAGATGTATGCTAGGCATTTTAAGGAAAGTATTAATTTATCAGCCAAATAATTCACCAGCAAATGTGTTTGCAATTCCTTTGATTAAGCAATTACTCTCCTCCTGGATAGCAAGAGCTTTTAGCTAAATAGAAATGTAGCTGATAATATCTATAAGATTCATTAGATAATCTTCCACATGCATATAACTTTCTTTTCCTCTAAGCTCTGAATGAAAAACAGTCTTATAGCAGGACTTATGCTGTGTGTAAGCTTTTATAATTTGTAAACACTGTAGGAGTGTCCTTTCATTTGTCTGATGCTGACAGTATATTGATGAAAACTATTACTGTTTTGCAAAGGCTATTGTCATACTAATGATATGATGTCCTCAGAGAATTGATCACACAGCATCTTGATTGGAAAACAAAACTTACATCAACTGGAAGGAAGCTTACATCCCTGTCAGTCCTAAAGCAGAATATTTTTACAAACTACAACAAAATTTGGGGCCTTCTTATTTATTAGAAAAAATCCTCAAAGCCTCAGAACACTGGTACAGATGCATTTACTTAATATAATAATGTTTTCTATAAAATTATCTTCAGATAAATAATGTGATTCAAATTCTGATACATGTCTGTTTAGAGTAAGATGGGAGATTGCACTAGGGAATTTGATAGTTGACATGTCCTTTCTCTGCCTCATTCACTATTATTTTCTTCTGTCTCTCTGCTGAGAGCAGTGAGGAGCTTCACATCTGAAGTGAATAGAAGTACATTTTTCACTGGAATGAAATTTTGTTTTCTCCACCACAATGTTTATAGACCTCAGAAAATAAAACACCAGTTTTCATAAAGAGAGTTGAATAATAAGGTGTATTTTTCTTTTCCCAGGAAANNNNTGATTTAATTTAAAGACATTATTGAATTTTAAGACTTTAGTAAATAGGCTCAATAGGGGACTCCCAGCAGAAGGATGGTGCTAGTCACTACATCAACAGATAGAAATCCCTCTCTGGAGAGGTATATCTAAAAATCCAACCATTGCTGGGAAAGAGCCACTCACCTACTTGGGCTCTTTCTGTAACAGAGAGAGGTTTTAACTTGCTTTCAAAATACAGGAGAAGGAAGCACTGCTTCATGTCTTCCTCCAGTTCTGTGTGATACCTGAAAACACTTGCTGAAGATTATCTGCTTTCAGTGTCTGTGTCTGCTAGAGGGCTTCCAACCTACACTTTCCATGTCTTTTGAGAAAGCCATAACCACTACCCAACCTGGGAAAGGATATACAATATCTTCAAGCAGGCCTTGGCTTAAATGCCATACCAGAGTGTGTTGTGTGTTGCTGTGTTCCTTTTAGGTTTGTAGTTCTTCTCTGTCAGGAAAGGAGTAATGATTATTTACTGCTCTTCCAGGGTTGTAGCTTTAACACATAATAAATTCAGGAGCTTTGTCATTTTAGAACAGCAAAAATGTGTTAATTTTCATCTTTATGTAGCTTCATGGACTTTATGATTAATACTGTGTAAGCAAATCCAAAATTTGAAACTCTTAAACTGAAATGGTTGAACAACTCTTCTCTGAGTATGCTTCAGTGGGGTTACTTACCTAAAGATGTAGCAGAGCTGCAATCATACAAGACTCAAAGAAAAAAATAAAAGCTGAGCTACAAAAAAGCAGAGACAATTTAAGTACTTATGCTAGACTATGTAATGATGCCATAAATCATATTTTGACCAGATAAAATTAATTTTATGGGTTTTTTGAGTCCTTTTTTAGATTTTTACTTCTCATTCTTAGATTTTCTTTTTAAGGTCATTTTTTTCTAAATGGAATTGACTGTGCTTGATATTGAAATGTGATTTGACAGTAATATAGCAGTGAAAATTTAAAGACAAATTATAAAGAACCACTTTTTTTACTTTTTACAAAAGGTTCACTAAAATTCAAATAAGTGTCAAAGGATACTAATCCACTGATGCCTCCCTAAAACTTCTTGAATTAAGGAAGGAGAAGGAATAAATGAGTTTATTACAGCCTTTGTGAAACAGAAGAGAATTCAGTTATCATTTTCATAGAATCATAGAATGTTTTAGGCTGGAAGGGACCTCCACAGGTCATCTGGTCCAACCTCCCTACACAAACAGGGATGTCTCTACCTAGGTCAGGCTGCTCAGAGCCCCATCAAGCCTGACCTTGAAGGACTCCAGGCATGGGGCCTCCACCTCCTCTCTGGGCAGCCCATTCCACTGATCTATCACCCTCATATTAAAAAACTTTTCTCTAATATTCAGTCTAAATCTATCCTTTCCTACCTTAAAACCATTACTCCTGGTCCTACCGTTAAAAACCTTTTGACTAGACCTTCCCCCACCTTTACGTAGGCCCCCTTCAGATACTTGAAGGTCACTAGAAGGTCCCCCCAGAGCCTTCTTTTCTCCAGGCTGAACAGCCCCAATTCTATCTGTCTTCATACGAGAGATGCTCCATTCCCCTGAGCATTTTGGTGGCCCTCCTCTGGCCACACTCCAAGATGTCCACATCCTTCTTGTGCNGGTCTACCCTTGTCGACTGATGCAGTCATTTCATTGTAGAAGGCCACTAGGTTGGTCAGGCAGGACTTGCCCCTAGTAAAGCCATGCTGACTACCTAGGATTACCTCCCTGTCCTCCATGTGCCTTGCTACAGCAGCAGCAATCTTTAATCCTATTTATTAGCTCTAAAAGATGTCACCATGGAATTTAGCTGCTAGGACAGGAGATATATTTCTATGTTTATATATTTATGTAATTATCCTTTTCAGAATATCTATTCTTCCACATGGGAGCCTGCGAATCCTTAATGCTTCAAAGTCTGATGAAGGACGGTACTTATGCCAAGGTGTAAATATATTTGGATCTGCAGAAATCATCGCATCAGTATCTGTTAAAGGTATGAAAAAATGCTTTGATTATAATGATGATTTCTCTTTACTAATATTTTATTATTGCTTAGAATCCCCAACCAACCATACAACAGCACTGTACAGGCAGAATAAAAATGCATTTCCAACAAGCTCGGGGAGCTAACCTCCATATGGTCAACATCGTATTACTGTATTAGATTGCACATTCCAGCTGGTATTTTGCAGATGTATGTCAGAGGAATTAGTATATATATTAAGTCACTCTATTATAAATAATTCTATAAGATTGATTCTAAAAGAATCAATATCCTTTTAACATATTTTAGCTGTAGGAACTCACCTCTACCGCTTTCTGCATGGGAGCAAAGCTTAGAATGAAATAATTGTATTAATATAAAATCTAAAGAAAGATAGTTCCTTAGAATAGTAGTAATTATCAAATCAGTGAGTTGCAATTAATTTCTAAATCACACTTCTGTTGCTTTCCAGCTGTATTCTTATATGATTATGGTTTTTGGTTTTAGGTGTTCCAGTCTTTTGACTTCATTTTTCAGGCTTCTTCCTATATTTAGTATGCTTGGAAACATCTTTTTTTTAATTTTAAGTGACAAAATTGAGTTTTTCATGCAATCAGAAGATTCCAGGTGCTGCAGTCTTAAAAGAAAATTAATGTATTTTTCTGAGACTAATAGAATTAATTAATTAATCTATCTCTGAAGTTCTATATATTGTTGTTTAGGATCTTGCCTTACTGCTTCCATGAAACTGAATGTACCTTCTGTTCACCACTGCTATGTCTTAGTGTGCATTGTGAATATATTTCAATATTTCAATCAAATAGTAAATGTAAGCTCTGAGTAGACTAAGCAGAACTCAGTCATATTACCTTGGCCTTGTAATACCACTAGACTTCCATCTAAATGTTCCTAATTCTTCTATATTTCAAGAACCTACAAGAATAGAGCTGACTCCCAAGAAGATAGAGCTAACTGTTGGAGAAAGCATTGTCCTCAGTTGCAAAGCCCTTCATGACAGCACACTAGATGTCACTTTCTATTGGACACTCAATGGGCAGCCAATTGACTTTGAAAAAGAAGGTGGACACTTTGAAAGCATTAAGGCAGTAAGTGACTATGTGTTCATCATCTATATACTGTGATCTGATAGAAATTCGCATACTTTTATATGTCTCCCATTTACCAAATTCTGATCAAATTAAAAGATAACTGGTTTCACTAATGTTAGAAAGAAATGTTAGCTAGAGGAGCTGCAAACTGCAGGTCATTAGAGTTACTTCAAATAGTTTTAATAAAGAAGATTTTAAGTGTAAACTCATACATCCTATTATTAGTGAGGCATCTGATGATCTTTGTGAGGGAAGAGAAGGTAATTTGGATCAAATCCTCCTTACATTCTATTGATTCTAATATAAAAAGGATGCTGCTATAAGCATTGATGTCTTTCTCACAGATAATGTGGCTGTTGGAATGCCCTCACCTCACAATGTTTTTACTTGTCTAGGATGTACTTTAATGTCTGAATAGTAAGGAATATGTTTTCCAGTGCCTTGCATGAAGTAGGTTCTATCTGTATAACCATTATTTAAGTCAATAAGTATCATATGAAAAAAATATGCATACCAATTTCAAATATTACCCATTGATTCAAAAAGAATTTAATATGTTCAAATAGTATGATAAAGTAGTTCAGACCTGTCCCATGTAAAATGGTTTGAACTTTTCTTGGTTTGGAAATAGAATCTACAGATATTTAACTCAATCTTCCCAGTAATTAAATCAAATGTCCATGCTATGTTAACAGAGAAAAATGAAGCTCATAAAGGTCAGGAAATTTTAAAAGTTAATGTATTTAATTTTAGCACAATATAGTGAAGTTAACTTTGCATTAAAAATCTTGTCAGCTGTAATCAGTTTACTCTCTGTTTGCCTTTATGAAAGCCATAATATATTCACTTTATGGTGTGTCAGATTTTTAAATTTGTTTTTACTTCAACAATCTTTTTAACTGAAAAACATTAATAAGGTGTGAAGGTTCTTAGCATACTTATCTTCATCTAAGGCAGTACAATACTCAAAATCCAGTGCTAAATATATAGGAAGGAAAACTATAATTCTTTTTTTTTTTTTAACTTCAAGGTTAAAATACTATTTGATTCAAGAAAAACATCGTATTATTGAAATTTAAGTTAAAGTAATTTTTAAAAATTTAAAATCTAAAATGTTTTACACAGTTCCTTCAGTGCAATTCAGCATCTCCTATGCTGAAGGAAATTTTTAATCAGCAGGAAAAATCCTCACGCTAGGAAATTTCCAAAGTTATTTCTCCTATCAAAGGAAAGCTAATTTAAGTAAATTTTATTTATTTTATGAAAACAAAATTCTGTAGCTCTTTTGAAATTCTTCATTCGTATGATTTTTACCAGAGAAAGACCTCAAATTGACAGAACTAAGACTCATTCAAAATGAGAACCTGGTAGACTACATACTGGGAATATTTTTAGGCAAATATTCATGCAAAACTCATTGAAATTACTGATTCCTTTTATTGTCCCAACATGACTAAAATTTTGCCAAAATCCAAGAGATTTCAGCTATTTTAGTATGAGTTTATGACTTCCTTCTCACCGTGTTACTAAAGAGTCACTGCTACTTTGTTAAGTGAGAATAATATTAACCACTCATAATAGAGGCAATACTTAGTGACTAAGTGGGTAAATAAAAAGTTGTTTATTAAGTAAAAATCTGGCATCTTTCTTTTTAAAGGCACATAAGCAATTTTTTTTCCTAAACCATACCTTTTCACAAACAGCAAATTTCAGTTAATCAGAAAATAAAATCAGATCAGAAAGAAGGCATTGCGAATATTGAAAAATATTGCAAAATTAGATCCTACCTTGTCACTGTTAAACCAGTGCTGAAATAGTGGAATAATATGCAACTATAAAGAAATACCAAAATGAAGAGTCAGACCCCAATATTTTTAGACTGGACTAGCTTCATTTGCCTTTACAATATTGCTTACACAAGAGATGGTCAGGACATGCTTCATTCATTTACTTCCATTCCTAACATTTAAAATTCAAGACACTAAAACTCTGAACATTTCACTCTAAAAAGAAAATGGACAGGTAGGCTTGGATAATACCTATTACTACATTACAGGCAGGATGAGGAGGGGAACACTCCTATTCCAGAACAGAGATACCAAAACACAACAGTTAGGACAATCCTCAGTGGAATTTTCTGAATGCTGTTGGAAACATGATATGACACATTCTTCTCCCTCTTTGAAAGTAGGAGTTAAAATACATGTAAAATACATTCATCAAAAGGCCTATCTTGATTTTTGCATTGTTCTGAAATGAAGATGGATCAGTTGAGAGATACAAAACTTGAAAGTAGCAATTGTGGTAACATAACAATTTTGTGTGTGTGTTTTGACACAAAAACTCTATAATTCCAATAACTTCATTTGTGGAATGTTGTCAGTTGTATCTCATTATCATTTCTGTTAGCCACATGAACATCTGAAATTAATCACAGGGATGAAAATGTATTTACTTTGTCAAAATCTAAAGCATGACCAGGTACTAGGTAAAAAAAAATAAGATAAAATAAAACTCTTCTGTTTTTCCTATCATGTAATCTTCTTTAACAGTTCTAGTTTCAAAGGAGTGATATACAACGTGATAAAGACACTGGCTTAAGAATGCAGAAAAAAAAGGGACTTGAAGAAAACTTGAAATGTGATAAAATTCCATCCATATCCCTTATTTTGCATTTCTGAATGATTTTTTTTTTTTAATTACATGAATTGATACTGAACAAAATGCTTTGTAATGAAGTACATTTAAGAAAAATAATATCCTTTGTGTGCATGAAGTTATAGAATTATACATTCATTTCATCCTACCCACACTGATAGTTCATCAGATAACAAAAAAAGTTCAGGTTCGTTTTTGTTTTGTTTATTTGTTTGAAAGCTTGACAAATTGAACATTATTTAAATGGGATTTGTTAATAACAAAACCATTGTCAACCTCTCACCATTGAATGCATTGCTAATACTTTCACTGTGGCAGACCCAGGTTTTAAATATGATTACCATTCTGTTGCTTAATGCAGTGTTATAAAAGCTATAATCTAAGTAACATTTATTTGGGCTGTAGATAAATTTACAGTTGATAAAATTTCATGCTCCCTAGCAATTACAATTAAAAGCAAAAGATCATAATAGTACATATTGCTTTGTTTGTTTTTAAATTATAGCTGTTGCTTTTGTACCCAAAAAAATGTGTTATCATTTTTCATACTGAGAACTAACTTTTATACAAGTTGAAGATATTTTTCCTGTTATTAACTGAGCTATCAAGGATTTAGCACCTATAGCAAATTAAGTACTTCAGGGATTTGCTAACAAGAGGATAAGTGTGGTAAGGATGTCAAGTTGAACAAAGATGTACATGAAGGAATACTAAGGAAAAGAGACTGAACTCCACTGGAGTGACAGCTGGAGACTGCACTCTAGGAAAGGAAAAAATCCCAAATCTTGTATATGCATAACTCCACAGTACACTTAGTAGCAACGCAGAAGGTTACATATACCCAGAATCCTTTGGCATTAGAAAAGTCTTACTTTATGTACTAAAAGACTCAATAATATTTTAGGTTCTGTGACAGGTAACCTGTGTAATTCATAGAAACAATTTTGCATAGAAGCCTGGATTGCCAGGAGTCCCTTCTAGCAACACCAGTGAGCACTTGAGCACAGAAAATATAGACCTGTTTGGTTTTATTAGGGTAACTTTGATCTTCTGTCCTTTATACCAAATCCAGAAGTAGTGTTCATAGCTCTATTCAGCATTTTCTAAGATGTTCACTGACCTTAATTTTGTCATGGAGGTATCCATTTTCTAGCTAAAGATATCTGATTTTGCAAGTAGATTTTCATCCAGCTATCATAATTCCAACTCTGAAAGCTGATATCGTTTTTATGGCAGCCAAGCAAAATGATTTATTGCAGTTACGCACAGGCTGGTAAGCAGCAGCATTACTCTTAGTGTCCCTCATCTTGACCTGCATGAGAACCTTTCAGACTCAGGAAAGTCATTTAGTCTCAATATCTTCTTGGTCTTTGATCTTAACTGAAACTGCAGCCATTGGAAGCAATAAGCACTCCTGATGTTATATTTTACAGTGGTCACCTGTTCACATGGAAGCAAATTGAAATCTACTGCTTCACTTACAAAAGGCCAGTACGTACAGACTGGACAATACATTAACTATTGTCTAGCACTGGAGACTTCAATCTGATAACCTAGAACCTGTGAAAGAGCATAACATTGCACCTTTCCCTACATTTTCAAGTCTCTCATTAGTTTGTTTTAGTACTTTAATCGTATTTTAGAAGTTAAGATTGAAATTTCCTGAGCATTTTCTAAATAGACAGCCATAAGTTCTACACTACATGGAATCAATTAAAACAGCAGGCTGTTAATATTAATGTGTTTCCTCTTTATTGGACATAAAACCAAAAAAGGCTAATTAGAGGCTTTATTTAACACCTCCCTTCTCCTCACACTGAGGAAAATAGCACTAGTTGTCAAGTCTTGTAGAAGATATGTGCTCTGCACAGAGAATTTCTGTTCAGGGTAATACTGCCATATCAGCCTCATTGCTATCAATTTGTTTCACTGTTTGTTTCAATACTTTCCTGCCGATGGAAGGCACTGAACACAGACCAATTTTGCCCGTTTGTCACACTACAGCAGTTAAATACTTGTGCTATCAGAAGCAGTTTCAAAATAAAACAAAATCTTGACTTTTGGTAACACAAATTTCTTATAACCTTGGGAGTGTACAAAATGAAATAAGAATTCAGGTATAAGGTGAAAAAACTGTGAAATATGTTTTTTATGGCTGGTAACTACAAACCAAAATTTGAACACAATGAAGACCACGGTCTAATAATGTACTTTACCATGTGTTGCTTCCAGGATATAAACAATCCCAGTGAATTGATTGAATTTACCTGCATGCTGTGGTAGAATGGAACACTCTGAACATTTCCTAGAATCGAGCAAGTATAGAAGCTGGTGTGCCCAAGTGCTTGTGGTTTTGGCTATGAATAGGGTAAGACAGAGACGTGATAAGTATCATACCCTCCATTTAATTTTATTTTGAAGGAGGGAGATAACTGAGCGTTTTGGAAAATATGAGTGTCTTGACGTTCCTGCATACCAATTGCTACAAAAAATGATTGTAACAAAAAAGTCATGAAATGGAGTCAGGTAAGTTTTACACTGGTTTATTCCATAAGGTCACAGAATCACAGAATGATTGGTTGGAAGGATCCTTGAAAGATCATCTAGTCCAACCTCCCTGCTAGAGCAGGATCACCTAGATCAGGTCACACAGGCGGGTTTTGAATGTCTCCAGAGAAGGAGACTCCAGAACCTCTCTGGGCAGCCTGTTCCAGTGCTCTGTCACCCTCACCGTGAAAAAGTTTTTCGTCATGTTTACCTGAAACCTCCTATGCTCCAGCTTGCAAGGTATTTTGTTCCTTCCTGTGTTTACAAGAAACATTCTAAAGAGAAGAATCTTGGGCTAAATAAAAGATATTTCATGACAGTTCATTCTTTCCCCTGTTTACTTGTAGCTAATCATTTAACTGCTTGGCACAGTATTAATCTGAGTTATAACAGCACAGCTGATCATTTGAACACCTCATCAATATCACACTTCCTAATGCTAAGGCCTTCCATTTGCAGCTCTGCAGTCTGTTTTTGCACTTGCAGCTCTGCAACTTTTCTCCCAAGCTGTTGTGGCAGTGTTTTCTAGATCCTTTCTGGCAAAGTTTCTCCCTTCCAGTTCTCACAGTGCTGATGTCTTGGTTTTGTTCTTGTGGCCTCGCACCTACAAACCCTAACCATGATGTTATGGTGGGGTCTCCTGGGAAGAAGCTTCCACTTGCCTGAAACTCACATTGTTCTCCTGCCCCCTTTCTTTATCTCTTGTTTTGCAAAGCAAGCCACAGTGTGATAAAAAGTAGATAATGACGATGTGAATACTTAATAAATATTGCCTAACAATATATGAAGCTTAACAATCAATCACTGTGCAACAACTATTCTTAATTAACTATTTCCATCAATGTTAACATATAGAAAGAAAATGTTACAACACTAGAAAAAAAAAAAAGAAAAAAACAAAATCATCATCATCATCTTCCTCGCTGCCACTTTCTGTACTGGAGAGAGCCTCAAGGGTAGAATACTCTTTCTGGCTGGTGCCCAGGAAGAATTTTCCATTTTCCTTTTTGTCTCTCTCTCCTTATTGCCTGTTTTATTTCTCACCTAAGTAGCTTTCTTTGCTAGAGTTGATATGTGCCATCATCTATGGACCCTGCCAATATATCTTTGTTCCCCTAAGGCTGTCACAACATTACTCATGCAGCACACTAATTAAATCCCAATCACTTGTCTGCTCTTCATGCATCCTGTTCTGATGTATTCTCAAAATGACACATTTGTCCCAGATGGGTTTTGCTTTCATTTCTGCCACCTTCATCCGCTATTATCACTACCCTTTCATACAAATCATATGTGTAGCTCCATGCCCTCTTTTTCGATCTTTAAAGAGGAGCACAGGTACCAAATATTATTCAGTCTTTTCTTCCTTTATTCTCCTGGTAATAACAACTCAAAATACAGAACATGAATTTAGCAACATGAGTGTAGTGTGCCTCTCTATCCTGAAGCTTGCCATTTCATATCCTGTCTTTTTTCCTTATTCTTTCCAATTTTCAATACTTTTTCTATGTTTTCTTTAGTCCCTAAATTTCATGAAACCCAGTACATTACATGCTACCTGACATCTGATACTCATTTAACTTCATCCTTTCCCCTGCCTTGTCTCAATAAAATGAATCAAGCTCATTTGCAGAAATTCAAGTTGCACTTTAAGGTCATCCCTGTTCACTAACAACACCCGAATGCTCCCTAGCATAGGGTCCCAAACACCAGTGTTCACCAAGAACAATTGATTATTATTGCTTTCCTTATACAAACTGCTCAAAAATTACTGCCCCTGGGAGAGTCCACACCACTCCTGGATAATTCTCATGATACACAAACCTGAAAACCTTGAAAATAATATTTTTTACTTCTTTCAGATGGGGGAAATGCAACTTCTGTATTATCAAGCACCCCTCAGTCAACCTGCATCAGCCTGGATACTACTAAGTTACTACCATTATTATACTACCTCATACAATTAACCACAACAAAACCAATAACAATAATTTCATCTTCTTTGTTCCAAAGGTGCATATGAAACTAAAAGACAACTCAAAACATTAATTTCTTTTATCACTATATCAACAGAAAAATCTGTTGCTTTTTAACAAATTAAATATTTGCAGTTTGTAAACATCATAAGCAGTAAACAGGCAAGTGGATGATGTGTTCAAACCTGACAATTTGCATGAAATGGCACTTAAATTGTCCTAAATGTATTATGAACAGAAGTGGGCTTGAAGTCAATAATCCATCATAATGCACATATAAATTGTCAGCATAATTTAGAAGAACTTTATTGTATTGCTATTTTCACTTACTGTTGATGGTACAAAGCTAACATTGCCATGAGGTCATTTTGTAAGATCATTAGTTTGCTTCAGATAAATGCACCAAAACCAAACTCCATTGCTAATCAAATATGTCAAACAATCAAGAGTCAACTGTGAAATCATTTTTCAATCTAATCTGACTGAATTTAATTAATAAAGGCTGTTTTGCTAAATCAAATAGTGTTTGAATCAGGAATTCACCTAACTTGTATCTTATCTGTAAAAACAACCTTATATTTTAAATAACAACCCAAGTAATTCTTGTTTAGGATCAAATCTCAGGCCCATTTAGCTACAGACCATTGTTTTGTTCTTGGTTTATATAGAATACATGTTCATACACAATACTTAGGTACTTATCAAGCTTTTTGTACCTCCCAAGCATTCTCTTCTGTATAGAAGCCAATTTGTAGGAAAGCATCTTCATCTCTCCCTGCCAAGAGATTTAGAAGACAGCCAGCAATCCTCAGTAAACCTCTGTAGTCATAGGAAAGAAATGACTCAAACATCCCTTAGGCTTTCATCATAAAAGTTTTCCTGTAATGTCAGTCACTGTTTGCCCACTCCTTTTTCCCATTAATTCAAGCTTCTGTTGAATCATGATCATTTATAATACTCTCATTACCCTTTTTAGACATATTCTTCCCAAGCAGAGGCACAATTTTCATGGCATGTTGTCTAGGTTGAGTTCCCAACCTGAATCCTCATTACAGTAATAGGTAGCCTTTCTAGATCCCAGGCCTTTGCAGTGCAGAAGCTGAGCACCACGAGTCATCGCATCGTCTCTATTGACTTCTCAGTATTTTGAACTTTCTAGCCTTTTTGTCCCTCTTTCCAGGATAAAGCAGAGCTATGTTCACAGAACTGCAGTTGGAGTGTGAAAAGGAAGTATGACAACCAGTGTTGAAGAAGAGCAGCATTAGAAACAGGTTAAATGAAAGCTAGGATTGATCTAATGACAAGTGAATGAATTAAGGTTCCTAGGTTTCATATCTATTTTTCACATGTTCTGTAGTTTAAACCTATATGACAAACTGTGTAATAATCAAACCAACATTTAATTCTTCCAGAGAAGAGGTAGGGGGAAGTAAACAAGAGACTTACTAGATGTTTAAAAAGTGTTCTGCAGTGTAACTGTGAGCTCTATTTCAAATGCAGGCAGATTATAGATTGTTCTTGTGAAAGACTTCAAAAGAAAAGGTTGGAAACACCTTGGTTTAGAGATAAAAACTCAGCAAATGAATGAGCAGATTAACAGGGAGGTTTCCTAGCAACTAGCTCAAGATAATGAACTCACTCTCACAGGAAGAGTAAGTGCAATTCACTTCACTTGAAGAACCATATGTAAAAGTTGCTTTACTACAAAGCAACTCACAATATTTAGGATTTATGAAATAGAAAGGAAAAGATTCACATAGAACTTCCTCTCTGTGGGGATGTGGGATGACTGAAGAAGTATTAAATTACCTACTGTAAGTTCTCTGCAGGTTGGCTTTTTTACTCTCCTCTGCAAATCCACAGTACTAGAGCAGTGGGTGCAAAAACCAAACTAAATGAAGCGATTCTCATTGAGCAATGTATTCAGATTGCATGCTCCTTGGAGCCTTTTGAGTTTGAGGAAGTATGTCCACATCAAATGTTATGTATAGGTGGCACTGATTCTTGTGAAAAATTATTTCAAGCAATACCTTACAAGTAAAGCTAATTAGATACATTGCAGACACAGCTATGACCTCAGATAACTTGCCACACTGGAGAAGAAAGAACTCAGCACTCAATATTGGAGCTGCCCAGAATCTGACGAATGAGATACTCGGAAGCATAATATGAATTATACAATAATTTGTTGTCCTAGAGAGACTCATTAGTCATGACAGATAGCATTGATAGCTGCATTATTATTTACTTATGAATAAAGGCCAGGAGTGTGTTCAGTGTTAGAGTAGGTGCATAGCTGATGCTGGCCTTGAATGTTACATTTTTGTTTTCCTTAAAATAGTTAGAAGTTGTCTATTAAACCTATATTTTTTTGTTTCTTTTTTTTTAAGCCTTAGCTTCAGTGAAGTACAAGATATATTCTACACGGTAGAAGTTCATGATGAACAAATATAAATGTTTTTCATACGTGACTAAATATGTAGTATATCATAATCAGAATTCCACAGAATACAGATTTTTCTAACAAAATACTACTCTGAAGTAGTGCACTCATGGCAAATTATACCCTGTCACAGACAAGCATAAAATTAGTGGAATAAGAAGCAGCTTTTAAGAACATACACTTAATAAAGGCAAAGCTTAGATATAGACAAATAAATTTAACCACTAAATTTAGCTTTGAAAAATATTTTGACCACATAGTTGCTGATAGACCTGGCTGTTCTAACTTATGTTAGTCCAGATGAGGTATCTTTCTATACTACTTCCATGTCATCCAGTTTCTGTCTTCCCCAAAGGAGAGGGTATGTCTCTGCCTTTGCTGAAACATTATGTCTTTTTCCACTGAGAGATGACTAAAAGCAGAAGACAAAGTTTCTGACCTTAGATGCTGCATTCTTGTTTAGTAGTTTTTTTTAACTGTATTGTAATCACTCAAATATAAGCAGCAGTTGCAATGACATGGTGCAGAGATTTTCATAAGATTTGAAAGTGCAGCACATCATTTTGACCCCTCCAAGGCCCTGTTGTAGTCTTGAACCTCTCATTATAGGATAAATTGATCAACAAAATGATCCATCTTCCAAGACTTGGAAGGTTCTGCAAAATTCAAAAAGACCACTTTATAAATACCACTGAACAGCAAATAATATGGTATATTTTAGAGTTCCTGGTCAAACATAGCTCCTGCTTATCTAAATGGAAGCTAAAACGTCTCATTATTTCCCCTGATCAGGAATCTAATGTCTGAGCATAAATCCATCTGTATTAAACACAGTGAGTCTGATTTCTTTCCACTCAGACATCCTAAGCAATTCTGGCTTCATATTCTGTTATGCTGTAATAATAAATATGTTTCATGGGGATCTATAGTACTGCACTGCTCTCCACTTATAGCAATGATTCTTTCAATTGCTGTTTCGCTGCCCAGTTATGCTGGTGTGCAGATGAAATACATATATTTTTCCTGATAAGAATAACAGGATTCACACAGTCATGAATCCTCTGGAAGTTAAGAGTGACAGCCGTGATTTTTAACAGCTCCTGAGCAATGAAACCAGACAGTTGCTATCCATTATACTTTTCCTCCCATTTAACACCACCACACACATTAAATGTAAATTACCCTCAAGAGAGGACAAATATGGACTTATCCTTCTAACAGCTAAGGCTTTGTACCAAAATGACTAATCATCTTAAGCAACCCTTATTTCAATGGCTAGTACATGCTGTTGTGCTAGACAACCTTAAAAGTTTGTATCCTGAAGTTGACTCCTCATGGGAGTATCTACTCTTCTTTTGCATTTAGAACTGCAGAGTACTCAGATATTCTTTTCCACTGCTGTGATTTCTGATGTGCCAGAGCAAGAATATAGGAATTGCATTATGATATGACTGGTCTGAGTATCTTCCCTCCAGCAATATCATTAAGGAGGTCACTTCAGAAGGCAAAACACTACTGTTGTATTGACACTCTTAGATCTACAGGGTTATTAAACTATAGATCATGGCCACATTCACTTTAGTCTCAGTGGCAACCTTGATGTCCTACCTTGCTTTTCCTTCTCTGCATGTGAATATGTTTGGTTAAGATTTTGCCTTGGTTGCTACATGGAATATTATGACAAATTCAGTTCCAAAAATGAAAATGAAATGAAGATTATTTAAAGACAGTGTGCCAAGTTGTGCTAAAAAGGATTTTTTCTGCGTAGAAAGAAATAACTTAGTTACAGATGATTAGATCTTGGAACCAATCCTATTTCATCTTGGCTTTAATGACTTCAACATAAGAGATAAAAGTATGCAAATGACAATTGTGTGGCATAAATTTGGACGTATTACAGCAGATGACGAAAATAATGCATGGGAACAGACAAGAAATGTAATACTGCAAAGCCCAAGGTCATGCACATATGGACTGGTTATAAAGTGAGGAGCTCATAACTTGCAAATGATTGAGAAGGATAAAGATCTGAGTGCAACTACCTGAGCTCAGAAAATGTTCCAAAAAAACAGGCAAATATGAATCTAGGTGAGGTCAGTGACATATTTTCACCACAGCTAGAGAAGTATCAACATTTGCACTCCTAGAAAGACATTATTTTGAATGCAGGGTACAGTTCTACTTGCTCAGGCACAAAATTACTCAAATTAGAACCACTGCACAAGAATATTATGACACAGGTAACATGTACTTCAAGGAAAGGCTGTCAATTTTTACTTGGTTGTCAAAGTAAGTAAAATCTGAGAAGGGAATAATAATAAATGTTTCTTAAAGTTAAATGCCAAGTAGGTGCATATAAACACTTGTATATAATATAACTGAATAATTATATAGTGACAAATTATTATTACATAAAAGATAATGTGCACTATAGGATATATACCAAAAGCCATGTATCTTACAAAAGGCTGTTCTACTTTCCAATTTTCTCTTTTCTGCTCATAATTTTGGGGCATTGGAATTTCTATTAGCTAGAATACTAAAAAATAAAAAATTTAACTGATTCTCTGTATACACTCAGGGATTGCATGTTTCAATGTAAATATATACAAATTTCAACAGGAAAAATGAGAATCTGTTCATATTTCCTCAATCATATTTAGTATTAATTTACAATATCTTTCAAGTCATCTTAATTTCATTACATTAGTGAGACATACTCCAAATGCCACTGCATTGTAGGGAAGAGGAAGAGGAAGAAAGATCCCTTCACTTCTAAGAGGACTTTTTTAATACCAAGGATTGCATCTGAAATATTTATGTTCATCTACTTAATGAATTTCTTTGTGCTAGTTTGGAATAATTTTCTTTGAGAATGCAAATATGCACAGTGTGCTTTATGTAAAGTTAAAGTTATTAAAAACCTGAAATCCTCTTCTTTAATCCCTATTAATAATTGTATAAATGCAGTGTTCTGATAATCCTCAAAAGAGAGTATTAGGGCACATAAATGTTTCAAGATGAAAGCTGCAATCATGAGTTTCTCACAGCGTGCAAAACACCCTCGTGAACTACCTTGAATACAGATCTACTGAATGTTAAACTGGCACTTCATCCCTGTTTCAGCAAGCATCCTCTGCAGATTTAATGATCAGGAACATCCTTCTGATGCACGCTGGGAGATACGGCTGCAGGGTTCAGACCGCAGCGGACACCGTGTCAGACGAGACAGAGCTGCTTGTTAGGGGTGAGTATGCTCGTGATGCCACCTGAAAACACAACCACCAGAAACTATTGTACCAGGGGATTTAAATATTTGGGTTTCAGATACATCTGTTCTATGCATTAGTCTTCTGATTATACACTGAAAACATTTGTGGTTAACGTACTGTCTTTGAAAGCAGTTTTGCCATAAACTGACTTGCAAACATGCCAATGAGAAATAAAAGACGGCTAATGGACATACAGAACTAACACTCTCTTATTTTTTACACTACACAAGCATACTCAGACCAGGACAGGGAGAAAATAGTACAACAGGTACACCAGATTAGTTAAAATGTAGACAATTAGCATTCACAGGCCTGTCTGAGGTAGGTATGATGAGTTCTGTGCTTTTTTCTGTAATGCGTTATGTTTCATCTTAAGGTCACGCCATTCTCTCAGGTTTAATGGTTTAGGAATGGTCATTCACTTCCTAAGAGGGGACACCATGTAGCATTTTATAAAATTATAGATCTGAACAATGAACCAAAAGCCCCCTAATACGACAGGGATTTGGGTGTTTTTTCACGCATGGAATTGTCACCACCAAAATTTGACTGCATCTTCCGACCCAGTCCTGTAATCTGTTGAGGTCCCTTACCTGTCATTCAGTGCTCCTGATTATACACAGAACACAGAGTATTGTCCTGCAGGATTTCAGATCACATCTGTCTCATTAACTAGCTTACAATAAAGCAGAGTGTTACCACCACATGTTCATTCCATTAAGCAAAGTTCTTCTGCATTCTGTACTACTTGCGTGTGTGCATGCATACGTGTGTTCAGTGCCTGATTGAACTTACAGTCCACATACTGGCATTAGAACTGGTGAATCCTACAATGTCGAGACAGATGGATCCCTGCTAGGTAACACTGCTGGGTAGCCTTACTGTGGATTATACATTTTTTGAAAGAATAAATCAAGGTAGATATTTTATTAACATTTGAAAAACTCTAGATAGAAAAAATCAAAACTATTTATAGTTATTCTACTACTTATTATAAATTATTATACTTATTCTACTACATTCCACCACATCTTTAGATTTGATATGTTCATTTCCATTACTTTTAGGACAATATATGCATTAAATGATAAAGAATGCTTTTGGCTGACTGCAGGGCTCTTCATATTTTGATGAAAGTAGCTGTTAAATATTTTCATAAAGTCAGTTTGAGGACCCATCAGATTTCTATGAGCTATGGCACTATTGAGATGCTGGTATTCAGTTGCCTCAACACAGACATATAATGACATTTCAGCTGCCTTATGAAATCTGATTCACCTTTGTGGGTTGCGTAAGACGTTACATGTTACCTTCACCTCTCTCAGACAGGAGCTGGAGACTCTACGGATAGGCAAGGCAACCTCAACCTTAATGACGTTGAACTTACCAGTGACAAAAATCATTTAGCTTACTATTATCTGCAGACTGGCTACAAAACTGTTTTTTTAAGAATAACAGTTATATAAATGAGTTTATTGAACTTGATGTAGGAAATAAATGCTTCTCTGAGGAAAAGGTTTGAGATGGAAAAGAAAGGGCTTTGTAAGTACTATCAGGATGTAGGTATGTGGGTGTCTCATTACCACATCAGCTCCCTTGCTGATGAAATGAAAACTATGACTGCTTTATAATGGAATTTAAATTCAAATATACTTTGCTTACAATGTTCTCTTTTTCTTGTTTCTACGATTGGATAATTATAGGATACAGTAAGAAATGTTTACATCACTTTCACAAAATGCTTTGTACTGTGTGACTGCTTTTGTTCTGATGTAAAATTCAGTTTTCATGGAATTATAGGATATGATTGATTTGCTGAAGTAGTTAATTTCCTTAAGATATCTATAAAGTTTATGCAAATGAGGGAAATAAGTGTCAGTATTGCTTTCACAAAAAAAATGTAGGATGGTTTTGTTTTGTATTGCAGAAAACGTGTAAAGCACGCTCAGTACAAAGTTACTAATAATTACTCTTTATAGACTGCAGCATTACAAAAATCAAGAATATTTAGAAGAATCTTATCTCTCTCTCCTTATAACATCACAGGCATTTCGACTTCAGTATCTTTAATTCTTTTTTCTCCCACTGTCTCGGTTTATAGAGTGCACTTAGTGGTCTGCAATTTGACATGGTCTGATAATCCAGAGTTGCATCACCTTTCAAACTTCTTTAGGTTTAGCTTTTAGAGATACGAGGCATTGCTTAGGAGAAGAAACCAACAGCAACAGAGGTTTTAGCAAATATTTCAGTAAATTCTGAGGAATTTCAGCTGACATATGAAGTCATCATCTATGAAGAAAACCCACCACATCTACGCAGTAAAGTCTGAAAATCAAAACTATATTATTCTTTAATTCCAATATAGTTTCTAGGTAAAATAATGTCATTTTATTCATTTAAAAAAAATAAATCCTTGTGTTTTAAATGTTACAGCCCATGAAAAACTGATACAGTAGAAGTTTGTTATGGATCAAAACTAGAGGT
>VYZX01034355.1:0-23795 GCA_013401335.1 Brachypteracias leptosomus
CCTTTTGGGCGGTATCCCCCTGGAGCCTTTCCGACTGGCAGAGCAATTATATGTGGACCAGTCGCAGAGAGCTGAGTAGAGAAAAATGAGAATGTTCAGGTGTATAAAATGTGAACTATGAAAAATGATTGAACAAATTGGGTTATTTAACCTGGGAAGGAGAGGACTACAGGAACAAAACAATCTTCAAATACATAAAAGGTGGTTGCAAAGAAAGGGAATAATCCATTCTTCACATTCTATGCCTAGAAAGAATGGGTCTAAACTGCAGCTTAATTGGTAGGAAAGTGAAGCACTGGAAAAAATCACCTAGAGAATTGGTAGAATCTCCATCTTTTAAAGTCCCTAAGAACCAACTAGTGAAATATCTGTGAGAAATGACACTGGCATAATTGTGCAAAACAAGGATAGACCTAATGACATCTTGAGGTTCCCTCCAGTTCTGTGCCTCCAGAGAGTTATTGGATGTAAAACACATCCTGGTGAAGGGATGTGAAAAATGCTACTGTTCCAATTTCAGTAAAAAAGTAATCAAAGACACAAGAACTAGAAAATCAAGTCTACTAACCCTACTTGTGAAAAGTGAATTTACACTAAAATTCCTGGTTCTCATTCTTAACGGTTGATTAAACTTTATGGATTGTAGTTTATCCATTCACAATATGAAAAACAAAATGTGTGGGTAATACTTAATACAAAACTCCAGTTGTAAGACTGCTAAAAATCAAAACCCTGTCATTTGTTGCAAAATACTTGAATACTGCATATGGTCATAATACCTTAACAGATTTCTAAATAATCCACAAAAAAATTGTAAATCTGCTTATATTCAGCAAAATTAAACAGTACACTTTATGTGATCTAGTGACTGTAGAGTGGTTTTCCCCCAAGAATAACATGCACTGAAAAAACCCCAACAAGTAGAACAATCCCCCAGTAGGTTTTATCCAATTAACCCAAAGAGAATCCTGCTTCATATAGGCAGTTAAAGTGGTAAAATGAAAAAGTGAGGTCTTGACTATGTGGAAACAACCATTGAATTCAACAGATTCTTCCTAAGTCAAATGAAGGCAAAGTTTGAAGGATTTGGTCTCTTGTGCTTCAGTGTTTACAAGAATAAATGGAAATAAAACAGAAAACAATTTGTAAGTGTTATAGATGGTTGTGAAGGAAGTTTGTTCCATACTTGGGCAGTCATGAGATAAAAAAGCCAATCAGCCTGACTGGGTGAAAAATAGCTAATTCAAAGTGAGCAGAAGCACAAGGACAGGTTTCATTAAAATCAAGGTAGTGGAGCAGAGAAACAAAGCCTGATGGAATGGATACATAGCAGGGTTGTCCACAATGGACTTGTGTTTTCTGATAAGGAGAAATGACATTTCTGCTACTCTGCAGAAACAGAAACTTTTTCATTGAGGAAAAAAAACCAACAGCCAAACAAAAATGAAAGTATGAACACACATTAAGATTCAGAGGCAGAAATATGCTTACTTTTTAGTGATGTGTGATAAGATTTGGAATTTATATTTTCCAGAGAGAAAAAAAAAATACTCTTTTTCCTGTTTATTGAGACTAAACAAATGTTTATATTGTAGAGGCTTAGATTACCAAGATAGAATGGGTCAATTTGTGGTTATTTAGCTTGAGTTCTACAGCACAGGCTATATGACTAAATAAACAAATTCTTAACTATAGTGTCTCTCCCAGAAAACATTGAAGTTTAATTGAAACATTTAATTGAAAGTTGTCAGTGATAGGTCATACCAAAACACAATCTTTGCAATAATTCCTTAATTAATCATTCCTCATTTAAAAAAATAATAACGTTTTATTACCAATTTGAACCACCTCACTTTAGCTTCCAGCTACTTGATCTTGTCATATATTTCTCTGATGGACTGACAAACTCTCCGTTATCCTATTGCTGTGGTACATGTGCTTACACAGTACAATCGACTATGAGCATTCTCTGTGTTTAGTTAAAATCCATTGACACATTACAATCTATGAAAATAGGCCAATTTTTTTCAATATTTAATGCTTCTCATTTGCTCTTGCAACATAGTATCAGCAGATAACATGAAAATGCCCTTAACTTCAGCCATGTTAAGGTGAGAGCAAATTAAAGTATTCATTTGTGAAATCCCTGATTTGATGACAGGTATCAGAAACAGGACAGCCATACAATCTCTGCTTATTCTAAGGCCAAATTGTTCTCTCCTACTTTGTGTCTGGCAAACAGTGTGACCTGATCACATGATAAGGGACTCTGATTTAGTACACTCCCAACATCAACAGGTTAAGGAAACTAAAACTACAGGGAAACTATACACAATCAGTCTAGCTCTGAAAAACTGATCATTTCACATCCTCATTGATTTGCCAGGCATTGATGTCCCCCAGCATGACCTTAGCATGACCTGTTAATGACTGCCCCCAAATAAATCACTGCTTGAGCTCTTTCTAGCTGAGTAGCCTTGTATTCCAGTTCTGAACAAAGAACTGCATCTGTTTTCTTGTCAGCCATACCTTCCATAACTATATGAGTGCATATGGCTCAATATTGGCTGTTTGCAGCCCCAAAATGATAGCAAGTAATTACATTGGGGTGTTAATGGGCACAGAGGAGGTTAATAATCATCACTTGGACACTGTGTGACTTTATGTTTAGCTTTATTAAATGTGCTGTCTGTGCCTAGCTTCCAGGCATTAAAATTACATGGGGTTAAGGACCTGTTCTCTTATTTGGCCTTCCATCAGTCTTTGTGACCATTGGAAATGTTAGCTGTAATGACTTTGCTTTTTTCCAAGCCATTTATTAAAAATGTGACCTGTCCTAGGGCCATAGGTTCCCTGGAGAACTGCATTAGTAACTTGTCTACTAGGTGATGGTTCCCCAGCTGCATGCTGAGAGGCAGCTGAAAGCTTCACTCCTATCGATGAATATGGTCTGCGCCTGGACGTGGATATAGATAGCCCAGCCCAAATGTTATACCCTTGCTAAGGTTAAACTGTTGTTTTAGTCTTCCAAGGCCAATGGGCTTTGAAAGTAATGTGCCCTAATGATGCCAAACTTCTGGGGAATTGCTGCTCAATCAACAATCCCCTCTGCTAATAATTTACCAGGCAACAACAATACTTCAGTTACAGATATCGACACACTGCCATGTCTATCCTCTGGTGCCTCACCAGCCATCATGATTTATTTGTGATTGATGAAGCAGTGGAAGAAGAAGCTAGAGCACTACTGCCGAAAGATCATTGAATTTGATTAATTTCAGCGTAGAACATGTTTATTTTCCTGTGTGATGGCAATGAAAAAAGGTGAAGAAGTCAAGCCTACAACAATATTTCTTCTGATTGAAAATCCCTTGAGATATTTTTGAACCCCAGGATATGGAGATAGGACAAACACTTGTGAAAATGTTGGGAAAATGGAGTGTGTCTCCATGGTTTTCAACAGAGCTAGACTAAGGGAACACGAAACGTGACATGCTGGGGCTGATCCTGAAAAAGGTGAAAATTAAGTAAGGTGAATAACATGGTTCACCTGAGGAACATACTGGATTATTTGAAGGGACTACTCCCGTTAATCAAATTAAATATTTTTAGGATCAAATTTGGCATACGTGTAAGTGCAAAAGCTATTATATGTTTGGTTTAGTTAGATTTCATATTAAGTGATTTTGGTCAATTATATGAAAGTTTGCATTTCTAGATGTTAGATTTAAGTAGAAAATAATGTAAATATTCCAATTGTCCTTTGAAGCTGAAGACCTGTTGACATTTTAGAGCTGTCAGACTACTATTTATATGTCCAATGATGTATTTAGGTATCTCTTCTGGCAGCAAAGCTTAAAAAATGGCTTACCACCTAATTTTGGGTGGCCAGATTAAATGGTTAATGGCACTAAGTGATTTTTTTTAATGGAAAGAATGGATCCTGAAAGATTAAGAAAGACCTTTCCTGTGTTTATTCGGTTATTTACAAACAGGTACCTGACATAACCTTGGCAATACTGCAGCTGGAGTTATTTGACTAAGGACGGTGGTGAAAACACTTAAGCCAGGTTTATAAACCCTTTCAAGCTCCCCACCCATGGGATTTCAAACACAAGCAGCCAACATGGTGTCATTTAGAATCTGAAAGCAAAAGATGGTTTAGATTATTTATTTAACCTGCATTATTTTGTGTTGTGCAAGCTATTCCTGTTATCGGTGTCAACAGCTCATACTCAAAAGATAGAAAAGCCAGAATTAAGATTGCTAGTGGGGAACACTGATAATTAAAGAGCACATGTGTCTTAGAAGACAAAATAATTTTGAACAAAGAGTCATAATTATGGAATTTCCTTGGTGTTCTGCTAAATAACTTCTATGTTAAACCATATTTGTTTGTTTTTCAGTAGTTTTATCAACAGTTCTTGAAGATATACCATTCTGTCTTGAGGATGATTGACTGAGCCTAAAATGCTCATTTTAGTGGTAAATGTGCTGTGTAGAATGTGTAATTTTGTTCATATATATGACAGATGAATCAAGAGCCTTTTGAAATCATGACAAAAAGATCTAATAAAAAATATCTTTATAAGTCAGATTCAGTTTTTTAATAAAGTTTAATGTCAGATTTGATTGAAGCCTGTAGTAGAGAATTAAGAAAAGCATGTCTTATCGCCTATTGCAAGGTTACTGTCCCCTTTACCTCACTCAAAATATGTTATATTCTTCTGTCTTTAAACTCAGCTGCTGTTCCAATCAGGGCTTTGTTTAATTTTATGGCAAGAGTGGTGGAGTTTTCTGACAAAAAGTAATTACTTGCCAATAGTCCCACTTCAAACCATTGAAGGCATAATTCTGTTCTCTACCATAGTTTAGAAGTAGTCTTTGCTTTTCATATCCAATAACACTGAGTTAAAGAAAGCACACTGTTCTCATCACCAGACACTGGCTATATACTCTGAGCTTATGTTTCTGCTGGTGGTCCTTATTTGCTGTGTTTAAAGAAGCCCAAGTAAGACTGTACTGCATGAACAGATAAATTCTGACCCTGCTCCATAGTAATGTAAGGTTGGATAAAGAAGAAAAAGTTCTCAAAGGAGAAAGCATGAAGTCTTAAAATTATGTTTGTAGACATTCTGAAATTTGATTCCTCTAGATATATCTTACAAAAATACTGGAACTACAGTTCTTCTAACTGTCACATTAGGCACAGCCCTTTTGATTTATGGTGCTTAGGGATTTATTTGATTTTTAATGTTGAGTTTATCCAAACCAGTGAACAGTGATCTCCAGATGGGCTTTTGTACACTCTGTTTACATCTGTGCATTTTAAATCCCATCCTGGTAATTAGCCTTGGAGAGTCAGATCTGAGGTACTTAAATTGATCAGAATTGATCTATTCTAAATGGCTTTGTGCGTCTTTGAGTGTGTTACTAGTCAGAATCTAAGGGAAGCAGCACCAAACTTTGGTCTTAGCTCCAGCAAAAACATGTTATTGTTTGTGGTATTTGTAACACCAAGTCATAGAATGATGGTTCCTGGTTTCCCACTGAGTGTGCAGTTCAAAAAGACAGAGTAAGAAGAGCTATAAGGATACAAAATGATAGAATGGGATATAGTGGGGTCTTCTTTTCAGTGGGAGAATTAGCTAAATTCCCAGCGAAGAGTACAAAAAAAGGAGCAAGACAAGGTTATGGAAAGAAAGGAACGAAGTGAAAGGGTTTGTTGGCAAACACTATGAAGGCTGAGATGGGAAAGATGTTGCTTAGGTACTTAATGCTGCCTTTGCCTTGGTCTTTAATAGGCATACGAGTTATCCTCAAGGTATTCTGCCCCGTGAGCTTGAAGGCAGGGATAGCAGAATAATCCTCTCATAATCCAGGAAATAGTAGTGAATGACCTGCTAGGCCAATTGGACACACACAAGTCTATGGGCCCGGGTGAGATCCACCTGAGAGTGCTGAGGGAGCTGGTGGAGGCACTTTCCAAGCTGCTCTCCATCATTTATCAGTGATCTTGGTTAATGGGGGAGATCCCGGATGACTGGAAACTTGCTAATGTGACACCCTTCTACAAGAGGGGCAGGAAGGAGGATCTACAGGCCTGTCAGCCTGACCTTGGTACCGGGGAAGATTATGAAGACGATCATCTTGGATGCACTCACACGGTAAGTTCAGGACAGCCAGGGGATCAGGCCCAGGCAGCATGGGTTCATGAAGGGCAGGGAGATGTTGGACAAAGGTTGGACTTGATGATCCTAGAGGTCTTTTCCAAACTAAATAATTCTATGATTCTATACTGGCACCACTTGTTTGATGCAAACAGCCAATCAGAAAAAAAATCTTAGTGAAATTTATCATCACAGAGAGAGTTAGCTGAGTTTTTGCAAGAGTCTGTAAGTATGAACTTGAATCAGAAACCTAACCAAACTGAATTCCTAAGGAAAAAAAAGCTAATCTTCAAACAAAGCAAACCAAGTTTATAGCCAGCTTTCCTGTTTGAATGGAAATCTCTGAATATCCCTGAAACTTGGACTAAAATTAAGTTGTGAGATGTGGATGTGTTCATACATCACATTGGTATAAAAAATTGGTTTCTATCAGTAGCCCCTCCTGCAGACTAGGAAAAAAAAAGTGTGTATTTACTTTCAATTCAATTAAGCACACAGTTAAGTGACTTTTATCATCAGTTTTGTTTGGAGTCCAGCCTGTATTTCAGTCCCATCTTTTGCAGGGAATCACAGCAAACCTGTAGGCTCTATGAGAGGCTTCATTTGCATTTTTGTTGGTCCCAAAATAAGATCACTGAAATTTGGATATATTGCTCCAAATTTTTATCAGTTAGGAACTTTACATGGTTGGAAGAATAAATTAAGTTTCTTGCGGTGGGAGATCAATGGACAACGCGTACACAGACTAATATAATCCAAGCATTGTCGTTTATTGCCCGCAGCTCACTCATTATATACCCACCAGCGCTAACCACGCGCTGGAAGCACAACTCTAATTGGTAACCAACTCTGCCAGGCGCTAAGCAACATCTCTTGATTGGCCAGGTACTGCTCTCAAGGTGCCTCCCTTGGTTCCACCTTCTGCCTCCATTTTCTTGCTGCTTCGCTCCCATGTCACGTGCCACACGTGGCTGTCCCTGTGTGTCCTTGTTTACGTCTTCCCTGTAACTGTCCTTGTGTGTGTCCTTGTTTACATCTTCCCTGTAGCCATCCTTACTGGCACCGCCAAGTCTGGGTTTGCTCACATGCCCATTCTTATGGAGATACCTCTCCACAGTTTCTAACTGGACCTCTCCTATAATCTCTTGAAAATGAAAACTTTTATTAATCTGAAAAAAAAGAACGCAAAAATGGTCTTGTAATGGATATTATGCAGAGGGAGAAACATCCGGCCCCTAATGAAATAACAAAAACTTGTCAGCCTATGGTGCTGATTCATGTTTGTGCCTCTGTAATTTCACCTGATTAAAATTACTGAGAATCATATTAATCAACCTTCCCTTTCTGCAATCAACTATGCCTGGGTAAAGTGTATGTAAAATGCTATTATTCATATTTGACAATGTTTTCTCCCCATTTTTCTACTGTTTAAACGATTACACAAAGTACAGGACCATGTTTGGTCCCTGTGTGTTTAGGAGAAGAGGTCTCAGAGTGTCATTTCAGGCCGATCAACACTACACGGAAAAGAGAGCTTTTGCAATTTCTCTGGTCTCTCCAGGTGGGGATAATATTTAACATCTTCATGTCAGTCTATTTTTTTGAGAAATATCAGATGTGCATCCATATTCTACCTTCATCCACTACAAATGATAAATACATTTTACTTTCAGACAGGCAAAGCACGTACCTTCAACATGGTTTTTATTAAATATTTGAAGACAGCACTGAAGGAGATATTGGATGAAAGACCACAGTGCACATCTTCTATGTAAGCTACATTGTAACTGCATTGAAATACCGCACAGCCTGCTTTTCACGTCTTTTTCTTGTTCTAAAGAAATGGGTCTAGTGGAAAGAGGGGAAACCAGTTTCTTTCAAGAGACATGCTTTATTTTGGATAGATACTTAGCATAACCCTTTGAACAGTAGACATGAAACTGCAGTGGAGTGTCTGTGAGAGCTTGTACATGCCTTGGGCGAAGTGATGTGTGAAACAAACTTTGTAGAAGAGGGTCACATTTGGACTCTATTTCCAAATTCTTCAAATGCACTGTGGAAAATGTTTTTATGGTATTAGTTACTTTGGTGCTAAAACCTTCCTGTGTCAGAGGCAAGGTAGTGCAAAGAGGTCATGTATGTATGGGAGATTTTTTATATAGCCTCTTATGTCTGTGTAGGATTTTAAAAATAGAGGACACTAGGTATGAATTTATAGAAATGCCAAGCTGCAGAAGAATTGAAGACTCCAAACGGGTCATTCAAGAGTAACAAATATATTTCTTTCCTAATAGTGTGGGTGCACAGGTTTGCAAATATTGAGCAAACAGCACAAAATGGAGAAAAATTAGTGTTTTGAATAAATGGCTAGGAAGGTTTATACCTAACTCTTTTGCTCTTGGCCCAGTACAAATGAGGGCATAGCTGCTGTTTGCATCAGTCTTGCTCTGATGGAAATTTTTGGGTTTTGAATGGCACCAGCCCATGTTTGTACATGAAGCATCAAAGGCCTCCACAACCCTCCGGACCTGCTGCTGTTCAGGAAGGAGCTGTGGCTGGCTGTTCTTGTGCATTTCCTGCAGCTCACAACATGGGGAGTCTCTCTAGTCTCAAGGGATTCAATGTTTGAGGAAAATGAGACCTCAGAGGAATGCAATGATGAAGAAAGAGAGCCTGAGTTTAAGAGAATATATTTTTACATAGTGACATTTGTGGTTTTTTGATTTGCTACCCCGGGGCACTCCTGTCATCCTCAAGCCACATTAAGGCTGAGCTCTACCGTATCCTTCTCTTTGGGCCTCTGACTTCATTTCCATACTGTCTGCTTCCAGTCTCAGGCCAGTCATATACTCCGTTTTGTCAGGAGCATCACAGAACTGATAAGTCCCATCTGCCTCTGTGTTCTTCTGTATTAAGCACTTCTTGCAAATAAGTGACTCCAAGTCATTATGTATCACGCATAACCTATGACTTTCCAAGATGAGGTATTAATAGAAAGGACTTGCCTTTTTTAAGTCAATTAGCATGCAGTACACCAAACTTGCTGGTTTGCTTCCTTCTCGCTTCTGGTGAGATTCACAACATGTGAGCAGGTCCAAGAAAACAGGTTTAGAACTTCCTGTGCAAACTTTAGCAGACTGGGGACTCTGCAGGATGGAAGGATAGTGTATTCTGAAGTAACTCTGAAATGATTCTTCTGTCCTCCCATTTGATCCTTGACACCAGAACTGCTGCTGTGAGGTGGAATCCCAAACGTACAACATATCATTTGTACAATGGTGGTTACACCTGACTGTGGTCATGCTTCTCTCTTTCAGGGATTTTCAGGACTGGATTCGCACATCCCTGTAGGACTTCACCATCCTCAGCATGTGGAGCAATCAGGAGTGGGTTCCCCTGCAGAGGTGTTTTGCCACTCTGGAAAGTCAGTGGAAACCTCAGACCCTAGGAGGACTAGTGTCCATGTCCCAGTTCCACAGGAGAGACCAGGAAGCTTAGAGGGGCAATGCTGCAGAATTTTAGGTCAGGAATGAGATGTCATTCCTGTAAGCATCAGCACACCTGTGGTCATGTATAGCTACTTAAGTGACACTGGCAAAGTGACATAACCAATACAACCTGTCACAGTGCAAGAGAACCCTTAATCTTCCTTGGGATTACAGTCTAATACACTGACAACTGTATTGTTTTGTCTGGACTGCTGTTGTATAGGTTTGTAAACACAGTTCCAAAAGAAAAGCATTTACAGATAGGTATAGGTAGGATTTAATGATGAGGTTCTTCCTATCTGCACCAGTGACTTAGTTTAGGAGACTGTCAGCTTAGTTCCCAGCTGTTAGGGCTGATTTCTGCTAAATTAGCAGGATTCCTTTGTCCCTTTGTTAGCAATGTTTCCCTTTAGGGCTGTTGAGATCTGCTTGCTCTCTCTCTTTGTTCCCCCTTAAACCTTCCTTCCTGTTTTTATTTGGATTTATATCTCTTCAGCCTAAACTTCATTTCCCAGCCCTTTCCAGAGATGGATTTAAAAAGTGCAAGTATCTAAAAGCAGCTTTGCTTTCTCTCTTCCCTTCCTTCCCATTCCCCCTGGCTTCTTTTTGAGTCCACTTCCCTGATTAATACTTCTCTTGTATTTCACATGTTTTGTAACAGTAAAATATGATGAAACACTGAAGTACATAGAATTCATTGGCCTCATCTATTCTAAACTGTGATCTTTGTGTAATAAACTAAAGAATCTCTATTAAAAATAGCAATGTGAACTTGGGTTCTGTTGTGAATTAAACCCAGATGGCACCTAAACCCCACACAGCTGCTCACTCACTCCTGCCAAGTGGTATGGGGGAGAAAATCAGAAGTAAAAGTGAGAAGACTCATGGATTGAAACAAAAACAGTTGAATAGGTAAAGCAAAAGCTGCACACAAAAGCAAAGCAAAACAATTCATTACTTCCCATTGACAGGCAGATATTCAGCTATCTCCAGGAGAGCAGGGCTCCATCATGTGTGCTGATTACTTGGAAAGACAAATGCCATCACCCTGAAAGTCCCCCCCTTCCTTTTTATTCCCTAAGCTTTATATACTGAGCATGATCACAGAATCACAGAATCACAGGTTAGGGATTGGAAGAAACCTCAAAAGATCATCTAGTCCAATCCCCCTGCCAGAGCAGGATCCCCTAGACCAAGTCACACAAGAACATGTCCAGGCAAGTTTTAAATGTCTCCAGAGAAGGAGACTCCACAACCTCCCTGGGCAGCCTGTTTCAGTGCTCTGTCACCCTCACTGTGAAAAAGTTTTTTCTCAGATTTACGTGGAACCTTCTATGTTCCAGCTTACACCCGTTGCCCCTTGTCCTATCATTGGATGCCACTGAGAAGAGCCTGGCTCCATCCTCCTGACACTCTCCCTTTACATATTTATCATTAATGAGGTCATACCTTAGTCTTTTTTCCCAAGCTAAAGAGACCCAGCTCCCTCAGCCTTTCCTCATGAGGGAGATGTTCCACTCCCTTAATCATCTTAGTGGCTCTGCACTGGACTCTCTCAAGCAGTTTTGTGTCCTTCTTGAACTGAGGGGCCCAGAACTGGACACAATATTCCAGATGATGTCATATGGTATTGAATATCCCTTTGGCCAGCTGGAGTCAGCTGTCCCGGCTGTGTCCCCTACCAGCCTCTTGTGCTCTACCACCCTACTCACTGGTGGGGAGGGGTGTGAGAAGCAGAAAAGGTCTTGACTCCGTGTAAGCACCACTCATCCCTGTATTATCAACACCGTTTTCAGCACAAATCCCAAATATAGCTCCATACCAACCACTATAGAGAAAATAAACTCTATCCCAGCCAAAACCAGCACAGGCTCAAAAGTGCTTTCGCAAGGTCACTATTCCACTTAACCCAGCACTACAGAACTGCGTGGTGTAACGGCTTCCCACCTTCTTTTCTTTCTTCACTGAAGTACAGCAGCTTTTCTGCCAGTCCTTAGTCATAGACTTCATCAAGAGAACAAGGAGCTGAGGTACTGAACTGTGAACACATGAAATATAAGGCTGCCTGGGAGACAATAATGCTTTGAAAGCCTGTTGTGCTTCTCCTCCTCAATCTGCAGGAACTTGACAAGTTTTCTCTGTGGATAACTGAAAAAAAGTAGATTCCTATCAGAGGGTATAGGTAGTGTATAATCTTGAATAAGTAAGAGTCATATCTCTGTTGAGAGCACCCTCTATGCTTGGTGATACATCTGGAGCTGAAGGCCCCATATATTCCTTCCTTCCTTGCTGAACCGCAGGGGCATCCTCAGTGCTCTCTGGAACACAGATGTTACAACCCTTGTCACAAGGGTTATTATTTAAACCAGGTGCACAACAGTGCTTAGTAAATTGTCCCTGCTTTTATCTAAAAGGTCTCTTGCTATAAGAATTGATCAGCTATCTTGGGTAGTGATGAGTTTCCAAATACTGTCAAAGCTAGCAGGGCCCCCTTAGGGCTGGCAAGGCTTTTTGAGTACTGAGTCTTTTTGCTCAGAATAGCTGTTCCTGTAGCATATACATCCAAACTTCCCTCTGGCTGTTTAAGTAGGAAATCAATAGCTCTTAAAAATGCCTCCGCTTTTTTGCTTCAAAATACACTTTAAAAAAAGTTATCATTGGCTGGACTATTTCTTCTTGCTCCCGGATACTGGCACTTAAATATTTATTTTATCCCTGCTTTGGAACTAAACAACTAATACCAATCCACATTGACAGAAAAACAGAACAAAAAACCTCAAACAAAAGAAACTCAATTTATTTTGCTTTTAAATAAGTTGACGATCAAGCTCCTAAGCATCAGATTACCTGATATTATTATGAGGACTGAAATGAATGCCTGTCATTTGAACACAGAGGTGATGTGTTCTCCTTAATAACACCCAGTTACTGGGACCTCACAATACTGCCTATCAAAGCTTTCACAATGCAAAAAGAAAAGCAGAATATATTCTTAGTCAAGAGTTAGGTGAATTAAAATAAAATCAATTTCAGTGCATCAATGTATATAATTCATTTTCCTCTAAAGGCTTACCAAATGGCATTTGATTAAGTCTAGTAAGGCCAGGTGCTTGGCTCTGACATACTCTAGTAACTGATTTGCAGTAGGTGCTTGAGATCCTATTTTCAAGACAAAAATGGCCTGGTTAAAAAGGATAATTACTATGCTAAATATTACTTCTCTTCCTGCTTTCTGCAAACAAAGCTGGGTAGAAGAGTTATTGATGTATAAAATGTGTCTGCATATGAGAAGACAGAACTGAAACATTGGTGTTAGGTAAGCTTCGTGTTCAGTATGTAGTGTGAAAACGTATTAAAATATTGCAAATTGAAATGCTTAGTTAAGATGCTGTCTTTCACTTCATGAAGAGCCATAGTACATCAGTCAGCAGGGAATTACAAATGTGATTTTAAAGTTACACACTTCATCAGTACATAATGAGGTTTAAAAGTTAAAATATAACTTTTTTTTCCTTCTAATTTTATGATCAGCTGCCTACATTGGCAGTTTTCTTTCCCAAAAGCTTCCAGCTGACCTTCTTTAAGGTTAAAAATTCTCCAGCATTTTTATGTGGGGTAGGAGGAATCTGCTCTTACGAGTTTAAAGAATTTCCAGCATTGTTACTGCTTTGTTATGGATCAGCTGAGAGGGATGACAACTGTGTTGGAATTACTTGTGAAGATCCATTAAAGCTCAGCTTGAAGTCAGTGATGACTGGTAAGTCAGGCATACATAGATGTGGATGGCTATTTCATCTGCCCAGGCTTATTAAGCTTCACAATGATTGCTGAGAGCTAGCAGGTTGTAGCATGATATTTGGAGCACCTGTCCTAGCATGGAATATTCAACCAAACTTCTTGGCTGTGACACAGATAAGGTGAGCGTCACTGCAGGGGCAATCAGGATCTCCATCCTCAGGAAACAGAATGGATCTGATCCCTGTAAATGTCATTAACTTCAAGATTCTCTGGACTTATACAGGCATTCAGCAATCAAGCCCCATATGATATGTTTTATTTATTGGAGCAATATGTTAGCATTTTTATTATTTATTGAAGCTCATCTGTAACTAAGCATGTCTGCATAATAAAACCCTCCTGCAACATGTTGTTAACATGCAGAGACAAGCCTTTCAAAATGTTATAGGTAACCTTTACTTACAGTGTTTCATGCTGTTGAAAATAACAGCTGGAACATGGATTAAATCACACCAAAAATGCCCCAAATCATCTTGTGATTATTCATGAGCCATTTATGATACTGGAGAGAAAATGGTCTCTGAGGCCTACAATTTGGGTAAGTCTATTCATGCTCTTCATGCTTATCTGTAATTTTCATGCATTTCTCTTTGTCATACTGCTTTAATGAGACAAGAGCATGGAGGAGAGTTGGATTCCTGATGCTTTCATTGTCCCAAAACACTTCCAAGCAGCAAATATTTGGGTAAGAAGTGGAGGAGCCACATTTTAGCCTGTTGATTCCAGGGTCAAAAGAGCTTTATGTTGGCCTTTCCTCTACCATATTTCCAGTCCCTGCTATCCTCTACCAGATTTCCAGTCCCTGCTACCTGGGAAGTGCTTTTTTGCAAATTTTCTGAAAAAAAAAGGGCTGCAGTATAAGAACTACCCCTTCATGCAGCCAACCAGTAACCTGATTTCCATAGTTTTTTGGGGGTTGATGACTACTGGTCTCCAAGAGTTGTTAAACAAAGAAGTTGAGTTACATTTACTAATATATATATATATATGTACACACACACAACTTTAATCACAGTTGAGTTTGATAAGCAGCAACGACTTTACTGTGGCTTAAATTGCTGTGGGATGAGTCATTTGTCTTTGATGACCTAGAGCTTCTGAGATGGTTCCTTTCTTCTTTGCCTAATGTTTCATTTGGGCAACATGCTTTAATCAATGTTTGCTGATTTTTATGGTCTAATGTGTACTGACAGAAAAAGTAAATCCCCATCTGCACAAAAAATCTTGCTGAAATTCAGAAGCATGCTGTTTCAGTGTAATTTCTGTAGACAGGTAATTTTTCATGGTGCCTCCAGAAGGTTCCTCCCAACTCCCTGCTGTTAACTCTATTTTTCTACCTGCTGCTATCATGAGTAACGGCTTTGTTTGTAGCCCTACATGAAGTGCCATTTTTAAGTATATCTATTTCATTTGTTTGATGGATTCAGTTTTGCTTCAACTTAGGTACCTGATTGGGTTCCATGGTTTGCACCATGACTTTGAGTGTCCTGGTAGACAAATGGCCTCCTTTGAAGTGCTTTTACTGTTCACTGGGACAAGGGGATGTCATGACTAAGCTTTAAAGCAGGGGTGGAGATCCTGCATCCTGGGGACCATATCCTTTGACTGTTTAGTCTGGTTTTTGGCAAAGTATGATGATTGATGTTAGCTTTTGAGGAGAATGTTGGTTTTGGGTTTTTTTTTCCATTACTATTGCACAGCAGTATATTAATGAAATATGGTTAGGCAAACTTCTCTATGCTACTGCCAAAAGCTTTGTTCTAAAAATTGGATCAGTAGTTTGAAGATTAGGGAAAAGCAAAAAGTACAAAAACCCCACTTGTTTCTAAAAATGGGGAAATCTGTGTAGTTGTTTATTTTACTGTTTTTTAAGGGTCAGCATTATTCTCCTGTCCCTTTTACATATCCTCAGGAGGTGGGATGGCTTCCTTGCTTTGCTTTGCCTTGCTTGTTGTCCAAGGAAATAGAAAGTGACATCATTTGTATGAGCTAATTTATGGTAAGAAACTGCTAGAACTTGTCTTAATTTTTCTGCTAAATTATTTTGAATAATTTGTGTTAGTGTTCTTAAAGCTTGCCTAAGATCTGAGCCACATTGTACAAGCACATAAATTCCCTCAAAATTTTTAACCTAAAGGGATGAAAAAAGAAAAAAGGAAAATAAAAAGCACAGTCTTGTCCACTGTGATAAAGCATTACTGCAATCGGGAATAGAGAACTTGATTCCTAGCAAGGTACAATACACTGGACCATGTTATCATCTAATAGTCTGTTTCTCAAAGTTAAATAATCTGATATCCTTCAAGAAGGACCAGAAAATGCAATAGGAGGTATTAAAAAAATGGCTTAACAGGGAAGCCGCATCAGGTCATACTTACAGATTTAGTAAACAAGGTAATGTGATACTGCACCAGATAAGATATTGGGGGAAAAAGTCTATACAAAGCAGGAAAGCTCCAAATTCCATGTTACAAAAAAACAACCAAACAAAAAAAACACACAAAGAAAACACAAAACAAAACAACCCCCAAAACACGGTAACAAACCCAAAACAAACAAAAACCCCATCAAAACCAATGACAAAATGCTACCTTTCAAAACTAAATATAATATGAGAAAGAACAATTACTGGTCAGGGGAGGTTTGTTGGTTAGAGGATTTTTTTTTTGGTTGTTTGGCTGAAGGTTTGGGGGTTTTATTAATAGAACTATATAAATCCATATACAATTTTGAAAATCTTAAGCTATTTTATCTGATTTTTGGGTAAAAAAGCTAGGGAAAATTAGATAAGTTCAGCTACTGGTTCCAAGACATAAAAGGAATATCAGAAAATAATTAAACCAAGCCACGTGAGAATAATCTCAAAGCAAGCTGAAGCTAAGCCAATAGTAACTCAGGCTCAGCTGTGCCTATACAACAAAGGAAAAATGCAATACAGTGGGGAAAAGCTGTGGGAAGAAATGCATTAGAACATTACCCATTACAGTATGCCAGACAAAAATGAGACCCTGTACTACTAGGTTTCTCAGAAAAGCTTTTGGGTAAAAATCAGCAACTAGCAAAAGCAAATGCCTTGCTATTGTTATTCAGCAACTGTTTCAAAGACATTGGGAACTAGAATAAGTCCACGAGAAATGTGGGGTAGAATGCCAGCTGTAACTGAAGCTTCCCTTGTAAATTAATGCTTTGTCAGGACTTCAGCTAAAGAAAAGAAATAGAAAGGTTATATTAGTAATCAAGCTGGAGAGAAGACATTGAGTAGCTGGGATTCTTTAAATGTTGAGAGTTGTCTCAGAGCGCTCATAAAATACTGGATGGTGAAACATAGAAATTAATGACAATGTGAACATAAAGTGTTTTCAGCCTTTTTACACATCAGCCAGAAAATTGTCCCATGTTCTGCAAGAAAGCAGAGGGCTACAGAGAATGAAGACAATCACTATGTTGGCCAAAATTAAAAAGAGATGTATCTCTGAAAAAATAAATATTATGAAAGATATTAGGAGAAACAGATTGACAAGGCAAAAACTACAGTTAATAATTGATCAGTCTGTTGGTTATTCCTCAAAATGTGGAGGACTTTCTGGCAGCAAAATAAACAAGACTATTTGTTACACTACAGACAGATTTTGTAGTCTTAGCCAGGGAGCTGGAAGCCAGAATTTGTCTCAAAGAATATTAGTCTGAGTTCTACACAACGTTTCATTTTTCTCATTTAACTTACAAGGGAAATAAATATTTTTTCATGATGAAAACTATTCTAAACATTATGGTTATAATATCATACTAATGATATGAAACAAGTCAGAATTTCCTGACTTCAGTTACCACTATTAAGGTAATTGTATGCATAAAACTCTGGGGGAGGGGAAAAAAAAAAAAAGGGGGGGGATTCAGTATAGTTCTCTCCTTCAGTTTGTTTTTAATACAAGTACATTTTAAGGGAAACAGTCTTGCACAACAAAGACATTATCTACATCTGTTATATCTAAACTTCTAGCCTAAATATTTTGTAAGTGGCATTTCTTTCAACATCTCCTATTACTACCTTGCTAGTTTCTCCTTTTATCTTTACTGTTAATATTGCCGATGCTAAAAGTTTTCCTGGTCTCATTCTCATTATTCTGGAATCATTACATATTATGCTTGTGTGGTGGGTTTATCCTAGCTGGACACCAGGTACCCACCAAAGCTGCTCTATCACTCCACTCCTCAGCTGGACAGAGAGAAAATATAACATGAGTCAAGATACGGATAGGGAGATCACTCACCAGTTATCATCATAGGCAAAACAGATTTGACTTGGGGAAATTTAATTTAATTTATTACCTATCAAATCAGTGTAGGATAATGAGAAATAAAACCTAAATTTAAAACACATTTCCCTCCCCCCTCTGTTCTTCCCAGGCTCAAATTCACTCCCAATTTCTCTACTTCCTCTACTCCAGCACTTACTCTGTTAAGTTGTTTGTAACTAAAAGTACAAAATGTGCCAATGTAGATGAAGAGCTTCTATTTTGTTGTTTGATTCTTATTAAGCAAAAAGGCTGATGGAGTCAATGCTTTTGCAGGAAGACACCCAGTGAAATTCTCAAAAGACCTAGCTTCAGTACAGCAGCATGTAAGAAACTAGTGCAATTCTTATAAGCTACAAGTTTTGAGATTTCATGCTTGCAAAGGCATCCCTCTGAATGTGAAATGAAAATGAGTGCCCTTCATAAGGCAGCCTCCACGTTGACCTTTCTCTACAATCTCTTCTAATCTTCTGCATAGCTCCAGGTTACAGAACACTGGGGATCATTCACATGTGTGAGCTGATCTAGCTCCTCCAGGTATGTGCATTTCTTCCTTTTATGGTCTTGTAACCACTCACAAGAGACCCATGAACGACTTCCTCTGGTCAAAACATGACTTAATTTTAATGAGAAAAGAGGCTAACAGCAAATGGGCTCATTGAGTTAAATTAATAATTTTTCCTTTTATTGTCAGTCAGTATTGATCTTTCACCCTAACTATAAACTCTGTGTGTCTTGCATTTTATTTTATTTGTCTTTCATGTCTGCACAATTGACCTTTTGCACCATCTATTAAAGGTGCTGAAATCTTGTTCTGCTGTGGTTTCTGAAGTTGGCTTAAACCAGTTGGAGTACTTTAGCAGAATCAACATGTGTTACACCAAAGTAAATGGTCCCGAATGTTTACTGATTGCCTGATACTTCCACAATTGTTCTTTCCTGTCTTCATGTCCTAACCAATCAGCAGCTGAAGTAATTTGAATGCACATGGTAAACACCTTAGTAAAAATACAATATAATGCATATCATTTAATTATTATAAGTTATTACAAATCAGGCCTCTCATTCTCATGAAGTTATACATGTTGTCTTCTGTCATCTTCCCAAGAAGCATTGTCTGAGTAAATTAACAGGATATGGTTAATTTTGCTGCATGCATTTAATTGCTTCCTAGAAAAAGAAATCAAAATGAGGCTGGAACCGACTTTACAAAGTTGCTGCTTCATTAGTGGATACCACTGGTTTGTTTGTGTGCATGAAGCCATGAGGGGGGAGGAGGGGGTAGAGCCTGTTGTGAATTTGGGAATTCATCCTTTTGATAATCACAGTCTGATACTGAAAATGCCAGAAGCTGAGAAATGGTAGGAAGTACAACTTTTTAGGAGGAATTGTCTCTGACTTTGACTATTTCTTTTTGACCCCCAGATATTTTCGACATGTATCTGTAGTTACCGCTGCTGTGTAACTTTTAACTTACTCAAGACTTGTTTAAAAGTTCCTCACCTGTGCAGAAATAATGACTGTAGTCAGTCCAACCAGTTTGATTTGTATGGATTACGTTTGTATCAAAGACATGCATGACTGGTATTCTGGTTGTGGCTATTTATGCATATAAATTCAGTTCATCTTATACCTGAGATTTGTATGAATAATAAAAAGAAATAAAAAAGAAAAGCTTGTCTACAGAAAGATCTTGCTGAAAAGTGGATACTGCTTGTGATCTGAATAAGGCAACCAACATACATTTTCTTCCTCTTGGCTACAAATCTTATAACTGAATATATAATAAGCTTATGTTTCCTTTGTCTAGAAAAAAAAACTCCACCAGAATTTCCTTGTTCAAGATTCTGGCATCAATTCTTTCCTAGTCCACAGTTATTTAGCTGTTACCAGAAAACTACTGATACCAGGTAACAGTGATCTATTATTAATTACAAATAGTGTTAAGTATCCACAAAAGGTCCTATCCCTTTTGTGTTAAACGTGATATACAAACACATCATGTTAACTGCATTTAAAATGCAAGGCTGAGGCTTTAAATAACTCTAATCTCATGTTTTTAAAGGGTTGTAAATCCTGTGGAAATTTCAGAGAAGGCCACAGTGAAAATGCAGACCCTGACCACCCCTTAGCATGCACCAGAGCAGTAATGTACTGGCAACAGCCATCAAGGATCCCATCAAGGAGCTCACATGGCTCCTGAACTTCCCTGCTGTAAGGGTAGATTGCATTTGTTGGTGGCCAGATCTCAAGCTGCCCTTACAGTAGATGCATGCTGGTAGCTAAGTCAGAGGCACCTTACAGCAGCAATAGGTGTCTGTGTGTGCATGTGTATATAGAGCCCAGCTGGTAAAGTGCCAGATTTTAGCCTGCTTGATCAAGATACTGTATCAATATAACATGATCTTGTGAGCTGTAATCCAACTTTTTGATGGCAGATGTCAGACAGACCAGGCAGGTGGTGCTGAGATAACTTCTGATTGTGCAAGAGGGGCCCACGTGTTCTTTTTTTTTTTTAGTACATTAAAAACATGACAGGAGATGGATTTTAATGTCTATGTTATAAAAAATGGTGATCTCAGTTTAGTTCCTTGTGGCCAAAGCTATCAATCAGAAACCACACTTTTGTTTGTAATTCCAGAAGTGAATTGGAGATTTAAAAGGAAATGATACTTTGGGGGTCAGAGTTAAATAACATTCGTTCATCAGCTTGCACTTATGCCATATGTCCTTGTGGACAGTGGCTAAGTACTTTTTTTGATAGAATCAAGCTAATGCAGTCAGCAAACATTAATTCAGTGTTTGAATAATGTTGTTGAAGAATAAGGATCACATATTTACCTTGAGCTAATGTCAAAGATGTCGAGATTTGAAAGGTAGGTGTTAACAGTGTTCTCTATCTTTGTCTTACTAAAGCCTCTGCTATAATGCAGTAGTTTTAAAAGAGGGTGAAAAGCTACTGGCAAGTCTTGTGTTGAAAGAAAAACACACATCTGAAATACTGTGCACCAAATTGAAATCTCTGTTATACCAATCGCACTAACCTGTGCTCTGCTAGTTTAGATGTGTTTTTTTCCCATACAGTGCCTAGTAAACTAAGGCACTTCCCATAAACACCTCCTAGACCCAAAGGAAACTCAGTAAAGGTAGCTGGTAACTAGGTGACAACCAAGCATTTTTTCAGTCTGTCTCTTCTCCAGATATTGAGATAGTAAGCAGGAAGCTATTACCATTTGAGATCTGTACTTCAAAGCCGCTGTCAAGAAGGGGCCAGAGGAGTAGGGTTCATTTTTCTCTTTCTAGCCTGTTTTGTCCTGAAGTCGATCAAAAGTGGTGTTCCCCAGAGTTCACTATTGCGGCCAATTATGTTTAATATCTTTATCAATGATCTTGACAAGTAGGTAGAATGCACCCTCTGTAAGTTTGCAGGTGACAAACAGTTGGGTGGGAGTGTTGATCTGCGTGAGAGTAGGGAGGTTCTATAGAGGGACCTGCATAGTCTGGGTGGATGGGCTGGGGCCAATTGTATGAGCTTCAACAAGGCCAAGTGCCAGGTCTCGCACTTGGGTCATAACAACCCCCTGCAACACTAGAGGTTTGGAAAAGAGTGGCTGGAAATCTGCCCAGCAGAAAGGGACCTGGGGGTGCTGATTAACAACTGGCTAAACATGAGCCAGCAGTGTACCCAGGTGGCCAAGAAGGCCACCAGCATCCTGGCTTGTAGCAATAACTGTAGGCAGCAGGACTAGGGAAGTGATCGTCCCCCAGTCCTTGGCACTGGTGGGGCCACACCTNAGAGTTAGGTTAATGGTTGGACTTGGCGACCTTTTCCAACCTAAACAATTCTATAATTCCCTGATTCTGTATCTGTTTCTGTTACTCAGGAGAAGCCTTTTCTCTTGAAGCTAATGTCTAGAGCACTACCCATGGAAGGAAGACATTTGTATGCTAACTCTTGATCTGTGTCTAATTTATGCCTGAAGAAAATGTAAAGTAAAAAGGTCATTGGAGTGATTGATAGCTGGTTAAAAGATGCCTTCCTCATTTTGGTAGGGTGCTTTAAATACCTGGCTGTGAAACTAGGCTGCTTCTTTCTTGTTTTCACTCTCCTCATGAGTCTTGAACTCCTTGCTTAACAGCACAGCTTCAGCCAGGGAGGTAAGGTGTGCCCCACCGACAGCAGGCAGGAGACATTGTAGGGACATGTACATTTTGCATCCATCTGACTGAGGTCGTAATCTTGCTTTCTTGATTCCTGAACAAATGCTTTAGCCTCCCAGCTGTTTTATTAAAGAAGGAAGGGAGAGGAGAAGTATCGTTGCTACATTTGGAAAGAAAGCTGCAACAACTGTTTTCTATGGGAGCCTGAGCTTACCTGCACATTAAATAAGCTAAGAAAACATCTAATAAATTTGGCTCTCCAGGAGATGTAAGCTAAATTTTAAATTCCAGTGAGGTTCATTTGAGAGAGATGGAGGAACCAGGACTTGGGGAGAAACACTACATCCAAAAGCAAAATGCTTTGTTCACCTAAGCTCTTTATCCACTGCCTGTTGTTCTGGTTCAGCCATCATCATTTTATGCTGCCATCAGTTGTCTGATCACACAAGCCAACACTGAACTGAGCAACATCCCCTCAGAAGTCTTCTTTCAAACAATCCTGCCATAGGTTCCTGTGGGCCCAGCTCCTCCACTGCCCACTGTGGTGCCAGCATTGCCTGCTGGACACAACAGACAGAGATGGCTCCCTCAGTGGCCCTTCACGTGGAAGAGCACCACCAAGAGAGCTCAGCAAGGTGTGACAAGCTCCAACAGAAGTCATACCCAACAGGAAGCTCCTCCAATTAATCGGCTCCTGATTAGTATAGCCCTGGCCTTGCCCACTACCCCAGCCATGACCACCTTGGGGAGGGCAGAGCCACAGAAGCACAGGTAGGCCAGATTCTGCCTCTGGAACCTGAAGCCAGGGGGGAAACAAAACATTTTGCTAGACTGACTCATCCACAGTTCAACTCCAACTCCAGGCCCACAATTCAGGCCCCAGCACTTCACTGCCCCATTCAGCTCAGTGCCAAACCTCCCATTCTGTAACATGTTCTTAAAACTTGCTATTCAAATGTTGCCTGCCACTTATAACAAATTCAAAAAACCCCTGTAATTCCTTGTCAAAAGGTGTTTCATGCCACTTTGTCTTGTAGAAAATTAAGATTATTCTTGCACATTATGGAATTTGGACAATTTGTAAGCTTGATCTATAGCTACTACTCACTGTAGGTGTAATTCAGGCCTGCCATGCACAAAGCAAGGAAGTTGAATAATTATTGATCACACTTTATTTAAGAATTCAAATAGGCAGTGTAGGAACTAAGTATACCACTGTGTTTCGTTTCTACTAAAAACTGTATACTGTACCAGCATTTCTAGTGCTGTGTGATTCAATAGGCAAACATAAGTGCGTATTTCAAGATAAACACCATCTCAACGCTTCTGGCATCTCAATGCTTCTGACAAAATTTCTTATTACAGAAGAATACAGACATTATAGATGTGCATCTGGTGGCTGATACTTCATTTTCCACAGAGAAGATGTTATTTTGCCTAGCAGGGCTTTGACTTCAGGAGAAATGAAGTAGTGCATGGAGAGGTAACGTACCTGGAAAAGACAGGGCCACAAACACCTCTCCATCTCAGGCAATTATGCTAGGAAAGTGGTTACCCACCTTTGTAGTTTTCCACAGTTGCACACAGAGTAAAATTCAGCACTTTTTAGTGATGCTATTGAATCATCTTGCTCCAGTTATGCTTTGGTGGAAGCATCAAATTATGACAGAAGCCAAAGAGTTCCACATTTGTTATGGTTCTTTGGAGTTAACTATAAACAATTAGTTATGTTCCATGAGACAGTAACTATTCTAGTGATTGTGGTTTCTGAAAGTGTGGTGGGTTTACCTTGGCTGGGTGCCCGGTGCCCACACCTAGTCCCTCTATCACTCACCCCCCACCCCACACCAAAACCTTCGCTAGCAAGGCAAGCGGGGAGAGAG
>VYZX01034357.1:3978-19004 GCA_013401335.1 Brachypteracias leptosomus
TTTCCAGGGATTTCAATATATATTAGCTCATGGATGAAGAACAAAAAATACAAAAGTAAAACAAACTTGCCTTTCATAGCAGGATTACACCATGGTGCTTGAATCTCGCAGAGCTAATGGTCTGAAGGTCAGGCTTTTTGGAACAGATGCACTAATCTCATATTATCTGTATATTACACAATGTATTTCAGATAGTATTTTTTCTTGGAACTGACAGATAAAGCTCTATTTGCTGCTCAGGATTACTATGGTCATTAATGAGAGTGCTTCTTTTTGGGTGTGTTCACAGCATGAAAGGTTAGCTGTTATTGAATACAGGTTGCTATAAAAATAGCAGTGGCCAGTTAAATAGTAATAAAATAAGACATGTAAATTCTATGCAGGTAAAAAATTGTCAAAATAAGGATTAAACAAAATATATGCACAGAAAAACGNATAAGGATTAAACACAATATATGCACAGAAAAAAGATTGCTATATACAATATTAATGAAAATCATGAAAGGTAAAACTTAAGATCTAAACACAATCTTGCTCTGTTTTATCATAGAATCATAGAAAATTTTAAAGAAATCTTTAAGGAAACATACAATATTGTTATTATAGTCTCCATAACATATCAGATTTTAAAACTCCATGAGTACAACAGAATATAACATGAAAGTGAAAACAACAAATAATAAAATGTGAATAAACCCTGGCTCTATATAAAACTGATATCACTACCCTCTGGAATTAGTGAAGACTGGACAGACATAATAAAACGAGCTAACTGGCAGGTAACTTCTAATAAAATAATAACAAAAGATGACATCAAAGGCATGCAAATATCACACAAGAAAAGGTTTGGGAAGCTCCTTGGTAAGTTAAATGATATAGCTACTGCCAGAACAAGCAACAATATAGAAGTTGAATAACTATTGACTTTGAATAAGCTTAAGTAACACACCTAGTAAGTATAATAACTTTCAGAGCCTTTAAATACTAATGATTATATGTTATTAGGTACAACCTCTTCAGACTATGAAAAATATCAAAACTAGCTTGTCAGTTATTAGAAAGAGGGTGAAACAGAGACTGCAATCACAGGATTTACCCTATTCATTAGTGATGCAGCACTGGAGATTTGTAAAGAAGATAATCTTCAGCTTCTTTTGAAGTGAGTTTTGATGTGCATTTCAGTGGCAACAGGAGCCAATGTCACCGAAAGGTGACTCAAATCTAAAAACTATTTTACTTTATAATGCTTTCATACAATGTGCCTGATTGCGTACAGTTTCCTAAAGAATATATATAAAATCACAGTACCTCCTATTTTCCTGAACTTTAAATACACGTATTTAATTTTTAACAAAAAGAACATTTCTAGTGGAAAATGGAAGACATTTCTCTCAAGTCAAGAACTTCTAATATATAGTCAGAAAAGTTCTTAGAGTAATTTATGCTTTCTTCCACAGAATTTTTTAAGTAAAAGCAATCTTTCTAGCCCTTGATTGGACACCATTGTCTAGTGGCACCCTTTCTCTGAAGACTGTATTATGTGTACGCCATGCTGGGAAAGAGGAAGATGATAATGAAGACCAAAACATTTTCAAAGGCCTTAACTTTTCTAGACATTTTCCTGTTCTCTTCAAAGGAACTTTGGGCTACACAGGCTCATTGACTATATCAAACTAAATATAAAAGCATGGGTATCATAGAATAATTTAAAACAAATCCAAAGTGCATGTTTCTACTGAACATTTTGGATTCCTCTATATCTAGAAGAAGCGTTTTCTTATGTCTTACATACTTATTCACAAAACCATGCAGAATTTTCACCAAGATCCAAGTTCACCATGCATAGGTCTCCACGGGACTATTCCTTGAGAAACATAGATAAGACTGGACCCTACCCTCATCCGGATACTGAATGCACCGTATTTAGATAAAACTTCTAATATGTTTGTAATGTGACAATATGGTATTTCAACAGTGAGGAAAATAATGCACTTTAGAAACCAAAGTAAACTTTCCCATAAAATCTTGTTCCAGCCCAATAGTGCCTGAAAATATGAAATAATTACAATTACCTAGCTACTAGAATATGATTTATATAAAAGAGAATTATGTTTTTAATATAACTCACAATCCATGAGTTTATAATAAGTTCTGTTCTATTCATCCCAACAACACAATAATAAATAAAGCACCAACCCAGAATCAGGGTGAAATCTGTTCTGCTTTTGTTCTGAATTACACAGGGAAAGGAGAACATCTGGCATACACTTAAGTGATCTCTCCTCATACCATCTTCCTATTAAGCAAGGCAGGTAACCACAGTATTTTCACGTATTTTGTAAAGATAACTTATGAGAGTGATAAGCTACTATTTTGATAGAAAACCAAGCAATCTTAATAAAAAGATCTTGTTACAGAGAGTTCAGCACTGTGCATTAAGTAAGGTAACAAATGTCACCATGCTGTGTTCTGAAGTACAAAACATGACCTGAAAGAATGGTCAACAGGTTGTGAGTATAAACATAGACGTTTTCAAGGCTATCCAGTGATAGATGAATCTATTTGTAATTATTTTAGTTTAGCTAATGAGCTATTCACATATCTTATACATTTCTTCACAGTTCAGCTGAGTTCACTGGATTAAAAGATTTGAGAGATCTTCTTACAGTGAAGTCCTGGCTCAGCTTGTGGTCAACATACCTTTTATAATTATATGACTAAAATCCAGGTACCACTACTTGCTCATTTAGCTAATTTTACACTGCTGCGAATAATCTCTTGTATTAACAAGTCCTTCCTGGTAGAGTGTGTAATTGAAATCCCCCAAACAGAAAAACTCTTGCTGGGAGGACACAAGAAATTAAGACGGTAAATGAAGCCAAGGATGAATGAATGCATGACCCACATATATCCCAGCAGCCCAGAGGTGTGTCCTACTGTATCACGTTGTAGGCATCAAACACCATATTGCTTTCAGCCACAGATTCACATTCAAGAAAGCTAACACTGTACAAACGCTATCAAACATGTTTAATATGTTAGTGATATTTAGACACGCTGTAACGTATAGACATTTAAGGTCCCACAGAATTCTTGCTCCTAACTAAAGATTACACACACATGCTCACACACATACATGCACACTCTGTTTGCACTCCGAGTTGTTGCTCTTCCAGCACCATTTCAATGAGATTACTATACCTCTTATAATGTGCTCCTAGGTACTTTAAACAGTCACAAATATTTTTTAATCTGGTAATTACAGTCATAATTTTTTAGGAAGTCTTGGCTCTTCTGCCAACCGTGAGGTTTTCAGTAGGTCACTTCCAGTCCTGGAGTTTGCTCCTCAATAAAATGGGACACTGGCACTTACCATTCCTATGTGAAATGCTTTAAGGCCCACGACTGCCAACAATGCAGGGAACAAAGAACCATTGTTACTATTAAAGAGGTTTGACATGAACTATAAAAGTCAGAATATAAATTAAGAGCACATAAAATAAATTGTACTACAAAGCGAAGTTCAACAGTCCATGTTTACATAGTAGCCATAGCAGTTCTTCCTCCAGTTGGGATTGCAAAATGACTGCTATACTGCTACAGCAACTCTGAAGAGGATAGAAATGTTCGGAAAACAAACAGAGAAAAACAATCTGCAAAAGGTCATCTGTTTATTCTACAGAACAGTCTTATAGGGTTACCAAATTCTTAAGCCTTGAAATCAATGGGATTTTTCAGCACCAAGCTCTCAGGAGAAATTGATTTCTTAAAAATAAGCATAGCCCACCAACAAAGAGAACTTTTTATGGATAAACAACCTGTGTATGCAACATGCTGACTAGCATGCCTGTAGGAAGAAGGAAGATTTTTAAGTGAAAAAGGAACGCTGCGATGCAAAGCATCAAGGTTCACTTCTAAATTTTGCAACTTCATTTAATTCATAGCTCTCTTACAAAACACAGATGATCCTACTTCTCTACAGTACACAGCTTCTGTTGTAAGTACCACCAGTACTGTAGTGATGGGTACCATGTGAACACAGATAAAAAGATGAGAAGAAAGTCAGGAGATGTCATATCTGTCACCCTAAACTGACATAATTCAGCCCTCCTTTTAGGACCACTCATTGATCCAGCTTGATACAGTTTGATTTACTTCACTGTTCCTCACTGTTAACTAAAGTTCACATTATTGAAATATTTTTTGCTCTTTCAGCAACATACTATTTACAATTATATATGAAAAGTAATATTAATACAATAGTAAAAAAGCATAGTTTGAATAAAAGCATTAACATGTAAAAGTTATTTCCCTTCCCACCCCCACAAGAAAAACCAAGACAGAGTATTTACTGTGCATTATACCAGCACCAAACACATGGCAGCATGAGATGAATAAGAGCACATTACGGCTTGCCGTGCTCCCCGGTTGCCATTTGGAGACTAAAAGCATTATCATGTTCCCAGTTTGCAGAAACTGGCAGTGTCAAATAACAGAAAAAAAATCATATTATTTTAATGGTACACCAACAAAACGATTATTACTAGTGAAAGTACTTACATTTTCTTTATAAACAGGACAATGCTGTTATTACATATTCTACTTGACCGACGACATTGTATGAAAGACACATATGTATGATCATGACAGTTGTGCTGAGAGTGCAACTTATTAGTGTTACAAGAAAATTACAATTCACTGTGTCAGTTCCCTCTACACGGTTACTCAATTTTCGGTTTGACTGGAAAGATTTATACCAATTATGTAGAGCTAGTTTTGATGATGACATTTACTTATTAGAAAAGGTAAGGTATTTAAGGAGATCAACAGACACAAAAGTGCCCTCCCTTATTTCTTCTGATTTGATCACATTCAAAGCAATTAACCAATGGACTTCTTAAAGGCTTTTCATGGCAGTACTCTTCTTTTGAGGCTGACAGTCCAACGATTCTTATACAGACATATCAATAGCTCCCTTCATGTAAACAATTAATACAAAACGATAAAATAGGCACACACCTATCTGTAGCACTTGATTAGCATTCACACAGACTTAAGAAACTGGGACTTCACATCTGCTTTTACAGATGCTGATCAATTAGCAGAGTAAATGAGAGAAACTGCTTACAAGGTAGAGAATTACTCCTTCTCAGTAAGATCATTATCTGATCTCTTACAAAAACAGCATCAGAAAACTTAAAGACAATCATATCAATGAAAAAACATGCCCTATATAAAAAATGGTAATTCCATTGTAAGTGTGCCAAAGGCACTCTTGAATTTATAACTTGAACTTTGCTACCATGCAGCAAGATGAGGATCAAACCTGGTGCTGTGACACGGTTTGCTTATTGCATACCAAGCCGCAAGAACAAGAAAGTGGCTATTTTGTGTAGCTCGGCAGTTGGATTATTTCTTAAATAAGACCTCTTCCGTGCAGGCAATTCTGCCATGTGCCCCTCTTCTGTGCAAGATGGGCAATAGAAAACCTTGCAGGACTCAGCTACGGGAGATGAAGGATCGGGGCAGTTGAAGCCATTGCTACTGCCAGCCTTTGCGGGGGAACCAAGGAATGGGCTGGGAGCAGAAAGAAAGGGAGCTGTGCACAGGCTAAGTAGGACTCAGCTCACTGAACTTTATGTGTCTATAAATGCTTACTGGAGCTAGTCATGCCAGACTCCTTTTAGAGCACATAAACAGACATTTTAGGGTGCAGTTCACTTTTACTATACGAGATATTTACTTGAGGATGGATAAGGTATGCACAGAGTGTACATTTCTCCCTGCTAGCCAGAAAGCAAGCCTGAAGTGATGAACTCACAACTACTTTGTGAACACCTATGCTTGCTCAGACTAATCCCACTCTTTGTGATTACATATCCTGGTCTGCTTCTTTGAAGAATGGTGCCTCTCTATTTGTCAGTGGCAGGGTTCCTGCTCTCTATCCCATAAACTCTCTCCAGCTCCTGAGGTACAGCTTGTACCACATAGGTGTACTGGAAAAGCATGATGAGAGAGATGTGAACACATGGCATTCCTTGAAGAGATAAGTGGGACAAGTGGGAATTAGTGTCTGGAAGATTTGTACTCAAGTCTTTCCAGACATAGCCTCAGATGTTTTTTTGTTCTTTTTTATCCAGAGCAAATAAAGCAAAGAAAGCAGCTGCTACATGCAACAGGAAGGAACCATGTAAATGAAACAATCCATGATGTCAAATATTCTGTCACCAGCATTTGCAAAAGAAGATTTGTTTCTAGGTCACAATGACTAGGACTGGGGAGGGACTTTTTCAGAGTATCCCCTTGCTCAAGTCAGTAAACTTTAAGTGGCATTACAATACCCTGTTACAATCTGGAGGTGGTTACTAGGAAAAGTCACTCTTCTGAATTTTTTTGGAACATGGTCAGATGTTTAAAAACACATGCTCTAAAATAAATGCAACATAATTTCATTTGGCTATGGGCAAACTTTGGACCAGAAACTACTGTGAGGCAGACTGGGAGAGCCTGAACCTTAGCTAAAAGGGAAACTTTGGAATCTCATCAAATTTCTTGCCATTGCTCCCAAGTTGGCCATAACATGTCTATTCCCTTGAACTAGAGTATAGGAGAAAGGTCTGCACCCAGGCATGCAGCATAAAAATGCTGCCTGAACAAAAATAAATAAAACTGTACTTGCAACTGTAGAAGTGTTGTTAAAGCAAAACTGTAAACTGCTCCTCAAACCCACCACAATTTTTATGTCACTTTCTCAGTCCCTTTTTTGCCTCGATTTGCCAGTCAACGACGATGGTTTATCTGTTAACCGCTAAATCCTGACCTGGCTCTATAATCTCCGCATAAGTATATCAAAGTTGCCTGTTTCAACACTAGAGATGATGCTTGGAGTGGCTGTGCCTCATAAGGGCCATTACTGAGACTCCAGAGAAAGAGTCTGGTTACTAGATTAAGCGGATCCTCAGTGTGACCTTTCTTAAGTGACCACTTCACAGTGCTGAGGAGTTCCTCTACCTAGGCAGAAGAACACGGTTCTTATCATGGTATGCCTCTAAGGTAAAGACAACTCACTCCCTCAAAATGTTTTCCTGATAAATTATTCCTTTCCTATCAATAAATACTAAACTTCAACAGAGTACTTTTAGTATGCAAAAACCAAGCCAACTCGACTGTATATATACCCCGGAGTTTGTTTTCAGTGCCCCTTGAACATCTTCCCCCATTAACATTTTAGTCACTTTGTAGTCCAGACTGAAGAAAGCAGACGAGTCTTGTCAAAGAAATCCCCTCACCCTGCCCTAACCATGAACCCTAGAAAAGAGCTGCTTAGTCAGGAGAAAAGATGGTTAGCAGGATAATTTTCAAAGGGAGAGTGATGGGTGAAACAGATTTGCTTTTCTACATAAATCCTAAGTCACATCTATATCTAACTCAGTGTTTCAGTCTGGCCATGCTCTAAGGCAGAACACACCATCAAATCTAATCAAACGGCAGAGCTATAAATAAAGCTGTCAACAGCCATGTGAAAGCAAAACTAATCGGGCAACTCTGAGATTCCTCTCTGGAAGAGCTTTTGGATATTTTAATCTGCTTTATAAACAGGAAATCCATCTGCATGTACCTGTGTTAAGATAACTTGTTCAGTCTGACAAGTTTTGTTCTGAGACCTGAGAAATCATTACAAATAAATGGATTCCTAAGACATTGATTTTTATCCCAAAGGCACAAAAGCCACCATTAAAGAAACTCAACTTTCAATACTGCTTCACACTGATATTTTACAAGCACCATTTAAAATTGAAGTACGATACCCAGTTAACCCAAGTTTCAAAAATAGAAGCTATGTGCCTGCTGTGGGCAGCCACACTATTTTACCTAACCACGAAACTTCTGTCCTTCACATATCACAGAAGTAAAGCAAAGCAAAGCAGAAAAACAACTGCTTCCTCTAGGCTAAGCATTACCCCCTTGGATGCTTATTATCTGGCCACATTCAGGAACTGTAAATCACGAGAAAGCTGGAGAGGAGGCAGCAAGAGTGCTCAAAGGAGAGTAAAGCAGGTTTCTCCTCTGTACTGACAGTGTGAAGAGGCAGTATCTCGCATTGCCTCCTCATACAGGCTCTTCTGCCTTAGTTTCTTTCTTCAGTAATAACAGATCTTGCATTTTTCAGAATCTAGCAGGAATAGGTGGGCAATTCTGACTGGTCAAACTTCCATCAGATAGGGAATTTCTGCTGAGATTGCCAGACATCTAGAGCTTCCCAGAAGAACACCATCTCATTTCTAAGATTTCTTGTAAAGCAATGCTTTTGAAGCTATCAGGCACCAGAAACTGAATTTTTGCAATATAAAAAATGACTATATAGGTAAATGAACTCTATATGAGTCTGTCTGTGAGCATCAAATACTTTTATACATACTAGGTACTTTCAAAGCAATTGTCAGGTAACTTATGAGGATAAGCACACAACAGATCATTGAAAAAAATACTGTAGTTTACTCTTTCAGTTCTTCAAATGTCCTAAGTCTATGACACTGCAGTTAAATATTTGTAGCCTTGAGTCTGAAAATCTAAACAGATTGTCAAATTTTAGTAAATTCAAGCAAGTCCAGGGATGAACCTTCTAACAGAGACTTAAGGTTATAGAGAGGCAACATGTACTGTTTACTAAGGTCTAAGTAAGTAACTGGATTGAGGTCTGTACGACAGGAAATGGTAATTCCAGATTGTGCAGTACTTTCATGCACTACTCAGCGTAAGGTACATCAAACAATTGATATATGTAGCACCTAACAATGCAATAGAAATAAATACAGATCTAAAGAAACTTAACATCTTACATTTTTGGTCCCCTTTAGGAAGTTATAAGGCCATCACATTCTAAAAATCGCACGCTTATGAAACTAAAGAAAAGCTGGCACAGCATTCAAAATGATGAAACTGCAAACTTATGCCACAGTCAGTCTTGACATCTCTAATTTCCTGGACTGTTTGGGGTTTTTTTTTTGTCTTCTCTTGGCACTTGAAGAAAATGCAGCAGATTCAACAAACTAGCTAGTGAAACAGAGTGGCTAAAAATCAGTGAAATATTACCTTGAACATTTGAAGTACATGTACAAGGGAAAAGAGTGCAAAAATAAAAAGGTATGTTAAAAGATAAATCTCTTAAATTCTCACTAGTATCCAATTGATTTCCTTAAGAAGAAATCACACCTAGCATATTTTGATGAAAGTCATTCCTATGCAGAGAGAGCAGTCATTTCTATGGGACAAACCCCACTGCTCATGAGCAGTGTTTACACATGAAGTGCAAGCAGATGCCACGGAAGGGCCAAGCTTTGTTCTGAAGAAGTTCATTGGGTGCCTCTTGCTCTTTTTCTCTGCTCTTTGTGTATCAGGTTGGTTGGCAGGAAGCAAGTTTGGACTAGAAAGTAATGCGATGTGCTCGTTATCATCTCTTCTATCTTTGTTCTATTTTAAGACTTGCCAAAGTGCTTATTATTTAATGTTAATTTAATTTATATGTCATCTAAAGGGACTCTGGGCAATAAATGTTATACAATCAGAGATCAAATTCCTTTGCACACAGTTTACATTAGACTGCTGCTCCTTCTTTTCTTGGAAACAAAGTCAACATTGTATTGGCCAATAGCTCTGGCTAGCAGATATGCTGCCAGACTTATGCGTGTGGGAACAAGACCAGAAGACCAGTGACTGTCCTTGTTTGTCATATGTCCTCTCCTACCCTGCAATGCTGCTGTTACCTGGGTCTCAGACAGCTGAATCCAAGCTCCCTTCAAGATCTGTAAGAAGTATAGGAGGAGGGAGTTGCTTTTAGGACTGTACTGTAGGTGTGCTCAGAGCAGACATGCTGTGCAGGGTGGCTGTTCCCCAGACTCTTTCCTGTTCTTGTGCAGAGCTCCTACATGGGGGAACACTGCACCTACATGGCTCTGCAAAGCTGGGTGAAATTTTTCAGCTGAGTATTTTTTCCAGAGAAAAAATAAAAAAAAGGGAAAAAAAAGGACATTCAGCAACACTGAAATGTTTTGTGAACCGATACCTGGTCTATATGATGCTGTCAGCATTTTCTTTTAAATGTAATTCATAGTCATTTGTATTTAAGGAAATACCCAAGCTGAATTGTGTCCTTTCAAGATGGACATCATAAGATGTTAGATTTGAAATAATTTTTCAAACTACTTAATGACTTGGCCAAACTCTTGAAAATTCTTTTTTAAAAAAATCCTGTGAACATTTTTTCATAATGTAACTGAGTTCTGCATACTTCATTACTTATGATATGCAATTCAGAGTATCTAAGAGCCATTATCTGTATTGCAGACTCTATTATAAATCCCATTATAGAGATGTATATAGATATTTTCTAAATATGATAACATCGGCAGCTGCAATAAAAGCAGCAAGCTTTACTATTATTATTATCATTATTAACATTATTGTACCTGAAAATCCCTTAAAAATACCTGTTGGTCCTCCTTTGTGTTTTAGCTTAGGTTTACCGCTTTCCATTTGGATTCTGTTGCTAACAATTCTATTCCTAGCCAAAAAAAAAGCTCAAAGCTCACCTTCACCTTCATGTGCAAAAGTGCTAAATAAGATTAAAATAGTGTCTGTGAACTTATGTTTCTTTGCATTCAGATAAATGCACTTTTTTAAAATGCAGACCACCAGTATCTTATAATCAAATGTATGACTACCACACATTTTTACAAATATTTTATAAAAATAATTAAAGATTTTTAAAAGCCAGTTTTATTTTCTAAAAGATCTGGAATTAAATGATTTCTTGCTCCTAATGGATTTAGAGATATGATACTCATATTTGAAATACTGAGCTGGAATCAAAAAAGAATCTCTGCCCATATTTAGATGCAAAGACCCACTTTGTTCTTCATTGTAGCTACACTAAACCTACAAGCAAGCAGGTAAAATATTAAAGGTGATCTATAAAATAAAACAGCACAAATGAAATTTCAGTTGTGTGTTTGCAGGGAATAATTAAGAATAGTTTTGAAACATTTTTTAAATTATTGCAAATTCCTCAGTTACATGAGAAAAATAAATCCATAAATGCTTTCTAGGAAATACTATAATGTACTGGCCAGATTTCAAAATTTCTCCTTCTACGAAATATTTTGATCTGCTCTCTGGAACTCTGTGTTACATTTACTAAAAGTAGCAAGGAAAAGGTCATAATGTGAGAATATGTAAAATTCAATAAAAAATGGTGACATTAAAGCAGCCCTTTGAGTAGATGATTCTATATGACAAGTCAGATCTGCCCTAAACTCCATCAAGCCACTTGGAACAGCCCTGTGAGGGAAATACTGCAGATCCAGCTATTTCTATTCCTCCTAGTTTTAAACAAGGAAGAGCTCCCAAATCAATACTTAAAAGTTGAATGAGTTGTTTCATGCTGAACAGTCTATCTCATTCAAATGAAAAAACAAATTTTATGTTAGTTAAGAAAAAGACTGCTTGGTAAAAAAAAAAAAAAATCAGATCTATCAAAATCAAGCTAGATCATCTGACTCTAAACAAAGGGGGCTTTATTCTTCTGTGAGACAGGAATTCATTCCTGTGCCACAGAATGAGAGTATTTTTCCTCTGGATGATTGCAAGTACTCCCACAAGTTCCAGAAATCCACAAAGGGTGAATCCAATCAGGCAGGAAGTATATGAAGAGCAATAAAATTCGAGTTTAAGGCTGACATTGTCTTACAGATAGGCAATTATGTAGAAATGTTCCATGTAAAGATAGACATTATTTCCCTATTGATAGTACTTTGGCATTGCTCTTTTTCCTTTTTCTGTCATAATTTTGATACTATTTCAACTCAGTGTTTACACTTGCACAAAGTAAAACTTGTGAATACAGCATGAATCAGATGAAAAAGCAAATAAAAATCCTCTTTAAACAAAACTCGATTATATACAGTCAGAATTATCAGTAGGCCTTTCTACAAAATATTTCATTAAAAAATACAATAGAAACAGAACAGTGAAGTTACACTTATTAGATACATTTGGCATGTTTTGAAATTACAGTTCTACAAGACATGTATGTCATAGCTTAGCTAAAATCAAGATGATAGTTTTGGAAAGGAATAAATTATCCTAAACACCACGCTACTTATATATTGGAAATAGTCCAAAGTACAATTATTACTGCAGTAATAGCTCTGTCAAAAAATCTAAGGAGAAATTGCAAATACACAAAAAAGCAAATGAATAGTTTTGAGTACAAGTCAACCAACTACATAACAGGAGACAAAGTAAAAAATTTGTATTTCAGGAAAAAGGAAAAGAGCCACATGTAACACTAACTCAACAGAGCGGTGGGACTTTGTTTGAAAATACTAGCCCTTATTAGGAAATCTTTTGGAAGATGAGTAACTGGAACTGAATGATGTTTCTATTATGGGTAGAGAATTCCTCAGCTAGACGGCAACAGTAAATAAAAGAGACCATGCTTACATTCACTCAATAGTTTCAAAGAATTAAGTATGACTACTAGAACAAAGAGTTCCTCTTACAAAAACAATCAGGTCTTTTTCTTTGTTTGTAATATTCTTCATCCATTTGTTCCTTTTCCCACTCCTGATGCAGAAACATTTGGGTGCATGCGGGACTGGTATGAAGCTTTTGCTGGGTTCAGGGGGGTGCTTTTTGCTGCCAGGTTTAGAGCCCAGATCCTGTCACCCTCCCCAAGGCACCATTACCATCCCTGCTGCTGCGCTACAGACTTTTTTTAGGTTGGCTGAAAAGAGAAATCCATCTTAATGTCAATCTCCCTCCATTCTTTTTGTGCAACGGAGCCATTGTCCTCATAGATCACCACAACTATGCAAAGCAAGCTCTCTAATGGCCTGCTCTGGGAAAAGTAACAAGCCGGATCCAAAAGACTCTTACTGAGATAATACAGAACAGTCAAACAAGGCTAATGAGTGAGCTAGGCTGCAGAAAGTTACTTCTCAAGTACACACAGTCTAAGGTTGAGGAAAAGATTTGCCAAGCGTGCAGGTGTAAAGATAACAAAACGGAGCTATCTATAGGTAAGGAAGCTCATGTGTAAAGGTTAAGCATTCTTGCAGAGATAAATGTTCAATGCAAGCAAATACTTGGAAATGTTCCTCTACAACACAGTGAACAGGTGAATTACAGAAGACTAAAATTTAACCTGTGGAGTAACTGTTTAGCTATAAGACGAATAGCGATTCTCACCTCCAAGATAAACTTCTGAATCCACCATTAGAAAATTTGAGATCTTGCAGGATACAGGTAGATGAAGAGGAGATGGCAATACAAAAGAACAACATCATAAAAGAAATTCTATGAAAACAGCAATGGGATATTACACTAGATAAAAAGGTTAAAAAGGCTGTTTCATGTCTAGCATTCTAAATGCTTTGAGAGGTTTAAGATACCTCTCTCTATTCTGGCTGTTACGAACTTTGGTGTAATTTTGAGACAAATACAAAATTTATTCATAACAAGTTTATACCCATTTTTTCTTATACCAGTTTCTGATGGTGTTGCCCTTTAGCTTCAAAAACTTTTCTGTCTTTTTGATGTTTACTGTCATTGCATTCTTACAGAACAATCATATCCCTGTTCAACCTTCATTTTTATAGGCTGGACAAATGAGGCTCTAAACTCTCCTTCAAGGTCTCTATTCCCAGAAACATCCACATTTTCTCGAATGCTGAGTGACCAATATTGCAGATGAGCTGTCAGCTGTGCCTCATTCAATAAAGTTAACATTTTCTTAGCTCTCCAAGGAAACACTTTGCCTGATGCACTCAGGATAGCATTTGCCATTTCCCTGGCCAGACCCTATATATTCATCCTGGGGTTTTTATTATACCCATGTCATCCTCCTTCTCCTGTTTTTACTAGATGACAGAGGTTGCAGATTGCACCTAGGAATTTTCTTGAGTCGTTCTGAAATGAATGATCTTGCAATCTGCATTATCACATTTTATTAGAGTTCTATTATTCTAGTCCTCAAATTCATCAGTCCTTCCTCTCTATCATCTAGAAGGGACATACTTTCCAAATCATTATCATCAGCATATTCTAGCAGCATAGACATTACCTCTTATTAAAATATTAATGAGATCTGCCTGTTGATTTTGTCTCAGAAACTCAACCAAGTAAGCAGACTGGCTCTTATTTCAATAAAACCAGCTGATGCCTTCCTCCTAACCACTTCCTGACATCCAGTATTCCTTATTTATCTCCATGCTTTCCATTGAGTGTAATAGTAATAGATGATTTACTGAACTCTAGATAAAATAAGTCTCTTGAACTTTTGTCTAGCACTCAGCTTTCTTATAAAAAAATGTATTTTTTAAAATAAGCACAATTTCATTCACTACAGTAATAAAAAAATAAACTCAGAGGTTATGAGGTGAAAGAAACATGCTCAGAAATGCATTCTTGTCATTTTTTATAACTGAGACTCAATCAAAATGAAATTTGAAAAAAAAAGAAAAGAAAAAAAAGGCTGACTACTGAATGAAAATGTTGTCATGAACCTTGTAAAAAAGTAACAAAATTATGGAAAGAAGCAATGGCTTTGTCAAGAATGACAACAAACCAACCCTCCTTATCCCAAAGACCTCTACCCTCCAGCATATTTTATTTCTGATTTATTATCTGCTTTATCTGTCCATAATACCCAGACCTGTATGAAATCTCTTGTTCTACAACAAAATTACTACAAGGATGGACAGAAAATTATCCCTGCTGGCATTACCAAACAAAGACTGAAAATGAAAAGCTCAGATTTCTTTTTCAAGCAATATCTACTCTGAAATGATGTAGCTCCAAGCCTGCAAGATTGCTTTACTCTGCTTAATTCCCATGTTCCCAGGCAGTGTTATATTTGCCACAGCATAGTGGTGCTTTCTAACAGTCACTAAGTACCTCCAGTGGACCATCATATTCTCTACCACTAGTGGACTTTTTGTGTAATGGATGGGGTTGTCTTTTCTAAA
>VYZX01034357.1:23932-36308 GCA_013401335.1 Brachypteracias leptosomus
ACACAGCCCTGGTTTCTGGTCAGAGCTGGACTACTGAGTAAGATGGAGCAAAGATTTGCTCTTTCACAGCAATTCCCATTTCAATGAGATTTAAAAGTGAGAAAGGAGCACCAGATCAAACCACAAAAACATTCCCATAAAATACTTAAAATACTTTGTTATTCAGAGTTACTGGAGTAAAACATTAATCTAAATCCCTTTCTACAATACAATACTACCTTTTATTACTTTAAGAGCATGTAATTGATTCTGATGCATCTAAAATAACATCTTACTGTATACTACTATATTCTAGTCCAATATTCAGGTAGATTGCATTTTTGAGCATTACAGTACTATTTACAATTCTGGGCTTCAAATATGCCTACTACATCCATCATTTGGTCCAACTGCATGATTATGTGCTTTCTGGCTTACAATTCATAAATGACTAGTGTAAAAAAGTATCCCAGTCTTTCTGTTAAAGCTGATCAAACTTTACACTTAGAAAGAACCACTTCTACTGCTCTTCTGGCATTGAAAGAAAACTAAGGGAAAAGGGTGATATATTTGATGATATAAATAAACAATATTCTTACTTACCTTAGTTTAGATTACCCTGACTATGCGAGAGGAATGCTGCAATATGTGTACATTCTATGCTAGGCTGAAGATTTTCCTCTTTCTCTTCCTTCTTTCAGTAAGAACAAACCCGTAGGGTCAGGTCCTGCTCCCACTGAAGACAAGAGCAAAAGTCTTCACTGGGATTCAAAAGGAGCAGGACAGAGACTTTAAAACATTTTTTTTTCCCTTTTGTATCTTTCTGTATGAGCTTTTGTTCCTTCAGGCTATGCAGATATGATGCTTTTAAGATATCTGAGATTGCAATAAAGAATTGGAAGTCTTACGTTCCTAATGAAGCACCATGCTGTTGTCTAATTTATCTGAAGTCACTGACCTCAATTTGCCAGTGTTGTTTTTAACGAAAAAATATTAGATTTACTTTTGACTACAAAATCTAAAGTAGTTTTTAAAATCACATTTTTTGCCACTGCAGGTAAAACATTTTATCCAAGTTACGTAATTGCCATTCGTTTGCTCAGATTTCAATTTCCCCATTCATACTCACCTCTTCTGCTAGAAGAACTTCATTTCCTATACATAAAAAGCTGCTCTTAGCCAAACCATTATCCACTGTTGATATCCAGATACGTCTCCTTGCATTTCCTTGCCTACCTGTAAACAAGGCTTCTAAGAGATAAAAACACTTTGCACTGATGAGGATAGAAAGTTGTTATGGTACCTACTCTAAAAGGCATTTGTATTTTGTTTCTTGCAGATGCCTAATGATCAAAGAAAATTAGTATCTCAGAAACTTATTCACAGCTTAAATATCTCCTCTCCTGAGAGGTCTATATCCATATACATGTAACACAGAGGCCACAGATGAAATAATGGCAAACCATGTGTGGTGAGAGTCCTGTTTCCGAAGAGCGTGTGTCTCACTCACCTGTTTGGCTAAGTTGAGATGTGCTTCTGCTCCTTCGAGATACTATGGCAACCACTTTGGCACTAAGGCTGGAACGTCTTTTCTTCCCACCTGTTCCAACCATGCCGACAGCCGTGTCTGACTGACTCCCATCATTGTGCTCCAGCTTATATATCTCTCCGCTCACACTTGTGCTCTTAGTGATTCTCCCTGAAGTCCCCATCCGTCTGCCTTGCATTTTAGGAGTAAATGTACTACAGTTACAAAGTAAAAACAAACATGTTAATTTGTCTGTGTAACAGCATTTCCAAAAGCCTTTTTTAAAAAATTAGTAAATTGTTTTTCAGTCTTGATACATTTTCATTTATTTAGTTCACAAATAAAAGGTGCTCCTCAGAGTACATATTTTCAGTAATATAATTTGTTCTTCACTTCTTCAAGGGAAATAAATACAATGAACACTTTCACTTGTTTTTCAGAGTGACATAAAGAGAGACATGCAACACTTAAATGTGACGTAGAGCCTTCCTGTCTATATGCCCAGAAAATAAACTAGCATTTTTATGACCACAAAAATGATTGGCACTGTTCACCAAAGCCTTAAGACCTAACAGAAATGAAAATCTCATCTTCTATATTTTCATACTTCACAGGAAGAGATAATATAATATGTAGTATTTTTTAGGTCTTTACTCTCTCAATTCTTTAAAGGTAAATGCAATAATCACAGTATGAAGGCAAAGTAATTTTGAGAAAAGCAGCAAAAGTCCCTATAATAACCCACTAGAACTTTCACTGATTGACACAAAGATGAATCTTTCTGTCAGTTCTGTTTGATTTTCTTTAGCTATCTCATTGCATTTGATTGTTTCTACACAAATCCTTTTTCTCGTCCTGCACACAGAGGCTGGATAAAGTATTCAGAAACATGCACTAGAGAACAGTATCAAATACACCCAGGGCATACTAATACACAGCCCTAGCCCTGCTATGACCAAGCAAAGCCCAAGCTATAATGGCAATATGAAGGGGTTTTTTCAGTTATTCTGTATTTTGAACTTGTTTGTTAAGCAAAGGTCCTGCTGTCCCTCTCAGCAGGTTCCCTTCCCAACCAACATGATGGCCTGCTCCTGCCTGCTCCTACCCCTCCAGAAATAAGACAGAGAGAGGTTAGAGGCGCAGGCTTCTTTATGTCATGGCAAGTTTCAGACAGATTGGAAATCTTGCCAGGAAGAAATCAAGGAGTCTATGGAAGAAGAACTGGCATCCTGTGACTTGTACACATCTGGGCCCTGCTAAAGCTTAAATCAGTCCTGTCCAAAGACAGATCTAGGAAAGTCTAGAATAATGTATACCTAAATTATGTTTTACTGACAGTTACCAAGATTTACTAATGTGTGACTATAGGTAAGAGCAGATAAAAATAGACAATATTGTTTTAAGAAGATGCTGGAAAAGTAAAGTCCTTGAATAGCAAACACTTAATAGAAAGGTCATTATCAATCTCTGTATAGCCATTTAGCTCTGTTCAGCACTTAGGATCTGCTCCTGTTGAGCTCAGACAAAAAAATAGCTACCACACAAGGTGCTGTGATGCACTGAAGTACTCAAGAACACTTTTTATGGGACCACCTGAGGCACACTGAGCTTAAAATAGGTTCTCTCTTGTTCCCTCCTATCCCACTGCAACTTCAGTGACTGGCTTTTGAGTTTGCATGACAAAAATAGAAAGACATTCGTGTTTTGATGTTTCTATGTAAAATTTCTTTGGTTTTTTATTACAGAGCTCTCTCAGCACGCATATCCTAATATATTTAATATAAATCATGTTGCATGGTATAGATGTTTACTTTATAGGCTATACATATATACTTCACAGTATATATACCATACTTCATAGGCTGCTTTTTAAAGTTGCAATAATCACTAAATAATATTTTTATAGTTGCTCACAGAATGCAATAAACTCAACTTTACAAAACATCTAACCTAGTAGCTACTTTTGTTTCAAGTAACACAGATTTCTTTATCTCTCCACAAAAACTGTAATATGAAAAAACATTGGGATTCTCACATAGGAATCATCATTCTTCAAAGAGCAAATCAATTTAAAAAAGCAGTGAAGAACATCACAAAATTCATGCTAAAACCCTTGATAAAAATATTTTCCTAGAATTTGAGATTTGGTGAAGTTTATCTTTCTTAATTTTGGGGTTGTATACTGGTCCAAAGCTCTAGCACAGAATTCTGGCTATGGCCAGAGAACCTTAGGAAATGTTTTCTCTTTAAGAAGAAGTGATGTTACCAAATGGCCTACTTAATCAGGGAAACCTTAAAGCTGAAGATTATATGTACAGTATGATAATACTGTCTGAATATGCAAATCAGCCTGCAACATTAGCTCAGGGTGCCCATTGGGGTCTAGAAGGCAACACTACTGACTGGTTTGCTTCTCTGGAGGAAGAGACACTTTGCCATGTCAGGCAAAGGGTAGATGAAAAGTACAGAGAGAGGGCAGAATCACACAGGTCTCATTTTCAGGGCTCCTACTTTGATTAGACATGGATAATCCTTTCCACCAGTGCTTGAAATTGCATTTTAGTGACTATTTCTGCGACGCTGAAGATGCCCCCTACTCAAAGCTCTCCGTAGTCATTTTGTGCCCACTTTGAGCCATAGAGTTGTTGTCAGTTCTGGAACTCTTGAGTTTATGCATTCATACATTAGTTAGAGAGAAGGAAGAAACTGAAAATACTTCTTTTCAGAGCATGTGTTGACATTTGAGCTATATTGACATGTACCTTGCTGACATAGTGGTCTACAAACATCATTTACAGCAATAAAGTTTAATGGACTATAAAGTCTGCCATGCAATTAAAGAAATAATTGCTTATCATGCTATAGACTTTGCTCTACTGAATTTCAAGTGTTTATGAATATAGTAAATACTAATCTTAGGATGTTTTTATGCCAGTCCACTTTTTGGTACAATGGAGCTGAAATGCTCTAATCTCACATTATTTAATAAGAGTCTAGGAGACAATGATGTTCATCAACTGAAAAATAAGAATTGATAGTATCATAAATTCAGGAAAATTCAATTTTTTTAATGTATTAATTCCCTAATTCAAGCACTATGATACTTTCTGAATAATAGATAAATTGCTTTTTGAAAGACCCACATAATTTTCAATTTTCATTCTTTGTGACAGGTATAGGGATCTAAAAAATTCACCTTAATTAAATAAAAAAAGATTTATATATTTGAAATTCAGATTCCAAATCTGATAAATATTCCAATCTTATACTTGTTTTTACCTTGCAAATATCAAGTCCTGCTTTCCTAGGAAGTATGTTCTAGTGTACTACTTGTACAAAATATCTATTAGTTTGCTAGAAAAAGGCTTAATGGACTAGGACTAATGATCAGCTGCCCAATACTTCCCCTTGTTGTAACTAAGCAAACAGATTAAGATTCCTTTGTGTTCATCTAATCCCTGGGCTAGTTTATTATTTGACATTAATTGGAAGAGTATAAAAAGAACAAGCATTTGAAATTCAGTCTTCTTACACCATCTAATTGAGTACCCTTAGAACACAATATTCCATTCTCATTCCAGAAGTGGCTATCACTTGAAGAAACAGCTCCTAGCTCACACTGTTACTTTCTTCAATAGGATTAGAGTTTAATATATAAAGTACAAAGAAGCAAAAGACCTGCAAGAATTTCAATATATCCTTTTGCGCTTAACCCTTCTGATAATAACATATCTAAAGTTTCATTTTCCTTTACTTGACTTCTTGGGATTATTGACACATTCATTTAAATGCAGATGCAAATTTTTGCAGGTCTGAGGCTAAAATTGGTAAATTATTAAGTTATATTGTTGACTCAAACTTAGTTCTCATAAGACAGTAAATAAATGAAGTTTTCAGTAGCAGCATAACTAAGAGTAACACATTTATCAGTATACTTCATTTAGTTCTAAATGAAATAATTCACTACATTTTTATTTTAAATTATTTTACTATCTTCAGCAATTCTTTTAATGACTTGTTCAGCAAAAATATACTATTTTTAAGTATTGGCATAACAACATCATCAATGTATACATTAAGAATAGTTACAGACAATCTATCTGTGCTTCTGTTTTACTTCACAGATATTAAGCATGGAAAAAGAGTTACTGGATTTTTAATTTTTTTTAAAAAGTTGAAATAAACCTCTAAAGCAAAAAGCCCCAGAAAGTGCAGGGCAGCCCCATAGCTTGGGCTCCCAGAGCTGTTCTTGAGCACTGGGGTCCTCCATTGCCCCCAGTTTCCCACATCACCTGGGAAGACACTGCTCCCTTCACCAAGGGAAAAACACATTTTTCTGCCAAAACTTGTGCAGTTGAGATGGATCCTATCTAAAGTGGTATCTGTATTACACAAGACAAAATCAAGACTGTGTCTGCAGTCAGAGTTGAGAAAGAAAGTAGCACTTTCAGTTTTGCAAGCTGCCACTACCTGAAAGTTGTACTTGTATCTATGGGAACGAAGAACAAACTATTAAGAGAAAAAGAATCATTCAAAGTAGTTTGAGCTACAAGCTGCCATAAAAATTAACCCTGAGGTAAATTATAAAAAAAGGAATACCCTGCAAATACATGGTGGATAATAACTTACTGATACTAAACTACAATATTCACAACTATACAGAACTGAAACAAAGCCAATTACATGTAGTAAATCATTGCATATCTTTCTACATACAGATATTCAATACATATATTCAAGATGTATATAATTAGACTGGACAAATTATTTGGGTTGAGAAAATTAGTATCTAGATATACAATCACTATTGCTCAGTAACTATGTAAGATACCTGCCAATAGTACATATAACCTGAAAAAGAAAAATAGTAAGACACAGAAAGCTAGAACAAACTTGCCCATAAACTCACCTATATAGTATCTGGAAGAATATCCTTTTACAAAAAAAATCTTAAGCGATGAGCCATTGCCAAAATTAAAGTATTTCCTTCATTCTCTTAGACTTACTGATGATTCAGAAGAAATACTCTAAGTGTTTATTTTAATAATCACTCATTTTCACTCCATTCATTTTTCCAATAATGCAATCCATGAGTAAATAAATAGTCCCCTGTATTCTTTGCCGTATAGATGATATTTTAACATCAGTTCTTCCCACACAGTTGCAGTAACTTGATTCTTTAGACAGAATCCCTGGCCTTCACCAGCATGAGCTAGCAAGCTTCCTCTCCTGCTGAATGCAGAATCACGTACTAATTCATAGCCCCTATGGCACCCTTTGCAATGAGGTAGCTCATGAATACTAATAACATCCTAAACATGTAATAGTTGTGGACCAAAGGGAAGACAAGCACTCCTTTATAAGGAGGAACATTACATTTCTAAAAATAAACTATGTCTTGTTATTAGTATTAAATGATACATAATTAATAAATCCAAATTCTAAATTACCTATCCACAAATTGCTCTGTCAGAATATACAGATGTATTTGCACATGATATATAACACTTGCTGCAAGTTTAATTACTGTACAATTTATGGTGTTTCATACATTAATTCAAACATGGTGCTTTACAAACCAAAGGACAAACACATATCCTATATTAAAATTCTCTCTAGCTAGCCAAGAGACTTCTTTAGACCATACAGAAGTTAGCTGATTCAATGAAATAATAATTTAGTACAGTCTGTACCAATTGAGCTACACATTGATCTAATGTGCACATCGATCACATAATAAATCCATGAAATAGCTATTAGAATCAGAAAAAAACCTCTCTGCTCCTGTAAAGTCACTATATTAGAGTCCCACTGGTGTATTAAGACAGTTGAAATTCAGTAGCTTTTGTAAATTAGATCTGTTCTTGGCAACATTCTATCTTGTAAAAAAGTGCTACTCAGGGACACAGATACTGTCTCTCCAATGACACAGTCCCAATGCCAATGTGCCCAGTGTGTCAACTCTCAACGAGATAAGGGTTGGGGAAGATTTCATTACAGAAGTCTCCTCTAGTAGCTTAACAGGTTAACATCCTACAGGAAAATTCCATGTTGGAATATACTATCAGAATCTGTTTTGTGAAAATGCCTTCTCAAGCAACAGTTAACTGTGCAGGTTTCACAGCTCTGATAGATTTCTATTTCTTAAACTTGTAAAACTAACATTTCTCCATTAAATGAAAAAAAAAATTCAGAAAGTAACTCTGAACATTACAAAAGATAGGCAGACTTTCACTATTTTCCAAGAACATTTCATCAAGATAATTTATATTCTCTGAAGTGAGCAGAGCAATTGTCTCTGTTTGCGGCAGCCCACGTGTCTGCCTGTGCAGACCCGTGGCACTGCCAGCCGGAAGCCAATTAATCACATGAATCATAAAATTAAACCAACACTGAAGCAGCTGGTTACTGCAGGGGCACTGCTCTGGGTTAAGTATTGCTATCAATGCTGATGTGGACAGGCTAATGGGAAGCAAAGGGCAAGCAGCTCTAATGACCCAAACTTGACTGCAAATAGACATGAATATATTAAATTAGAGAGTACCAAACGTAACAAGCATGTAAATGTTAAATCTGTATCAAGAAAATAAGTATTGGACATGTGGGAGGGATATGACAAATACAAAAGTGTGGAGGGTTTTATGCTTGCCACTAAATGGAAGAAACTTTCTTCAGTAGCAAGAAAACTGAATTTACCAGTTTTCCTTTCTTTGTATAACATTCAGCAATAACATATTCTCCCCGTTACAACATGTTGCATTACTTTTTTCCCTCCAAAGCACAAGGTACTGAAATACCTTGTGATCTCACTGCACTTTGTGTAAAAAGACTACATCACTAATATGAAATAGATTGCTCACAAAAGTGAGAACCTTTACAAAAGTAAATAATAGCAACAAGCAATAGACACAAAATAGGGAATGGAGAAGGAAAAGCTGAAAGGCTAAATGGAACGGCAGAAGGACAGGACTAACAAAGAAAATACAGAAAACATTTTAAAAAAGATAAACTGAGATAAAGATAAAGCAAGTAAGAGCTACTCTGAGGTGTGAGCCACAGCTAAAACTATTTTCCTACATTTCTTCATTCTAAAAATAATGTGTACTGCCTGCTAAAAATGCTAGTGTAATGTTCTTACACTGAAAGTTTATGAATTATATTTCATCTTAATCAACTGCAATACTTAAATGAAAAACCAATTAAAATTATTTTTCAGTCATTTTCAAATCATTCAGAAAGGCTGCTGGTAATATGACAGTTTCTTTGAGAGAGGAAGCATAATTAGATAATTAAAAATGCACAAGCAATGCTCCATAGTACATTTTTCATGTACAGATGTTCTGAAGGGATTAAAGACTCCATCTCCCTTCCTCTCTGATAGACACATAAAGCAGTTTATAATGACGGATTTGAAAAAATCATTATCTTTAGATAATGAATAATTAGAATATTAATTACTCTAGCTTCACCTTGGTTTTGTACATAATTGACCTCAGAACCAGAAGTTTCCATCTGTAATATACTGTTTTGAGGTAAAAAGGATTCATTATGTATTTTAAGCAGCTTAGTTTAACTGTTTTCATATATTTTGCCTCCATGATAATAATTTGGAGGCTATCGCCCTCTATTTGTCCCCCAAAAAGCAAGAGTTGTGCCTCAGGTTACACAGCACTGCACCAGCTACTAGGAAGAAAATTAACTCTATCCCAGTCAAAACCAGGGCAACTAGTTAATGAAACAGTTCTGGTGTTCAGTTTTGAGCTGCAGTGATTTGGATAATCAGAAACAAAGCTGGTTTGCCAGTTTACTTCAGGTATTGTGGTGGATGCTCACAATGCAGGGATTTTAGATGCAAAATACCAGTTAGTTATATTGTTACTGGCTTGCCTGTTAGTTATTCAAAGTTAGTTCTTCTAGTTAGCCTGTTCTTCAAATTTGTCAAACATTAAAAATGTAGGTAGGAATTTTCCATGCCTGGTTTCTGCCCGAGGTTGATTTCTTCTTTAATTTATTCTAAATTCCATCTGAAATGCCATGACAGATTGTCTGGTCCTTTTGAAGGAATTAAAAAGAAAAGAAAAAAAGTCCATATTGTACTGTTGCATAATAAACAGATAAATAAATTCACTTTGCTTTGAGAAGTACTTATGGCTGGTGCCTGACTGAAAGATGCCAACGAGGCGATCCTTCTGTTTAGCACAAACTGTTTTCTGTTCCTTTGAATATCTATAAATTTGGTAATACAACATCTTTAAGTCATAACTCTTATATTAATTGACTTCAAAGAGATCAACAGTTAAAATATCAGGAGACTTTCTATTCCCAAGCAGCATTGTACTCACTCACAACTACTATTGCTAAGCAGATGGTACATTTCCTGAATATTAATATTTCACCTCAAGGTTAGAGGCAGAAAGTCAGTATTTCCCAGTAATTGCTTCTCTTGGCTATCTGGATCTGGAAAAATTAGCTGCACTGTCCAGGATGCAGGGATGCTGCATCTTTTCTGTTGGCCATCAGGCATGACCCAAGACAAAATCATCCGATTTAAGTGCAAAAAGGTGAGATGGACAATAATCCCTAGAAGGAAAGAGACCAGTTCATGGTGACACTGAAGTGGGAAGACAATAAGAAAACTTGGGGAATAAATTCTTCTCATCATTATTTCTAAAGACAAAATGATTGCTTAAAAATCCAGAGACTGAATGAAAGCCTTTCTAATATACCATCACAAGTACTTACTATATTATAACCATCCTTTGAGTCAGTTTATCTTTTGTAGCAACAAAACACTTACTACCCCTCACTTTTGCAGAGAAAGCACACTCCTTTTTCATGTCCCATTCACCCCATTTTGCATGGTGAACCCAGCAGTCATATAAACTGTGCAATCTTTTAGTATGTAACTGGGTTAAACAAACCAGAATGTTAAAGAATCATGTACGCTTTTTTCTCCAAACTTCCCACATGAGTGGATTGAATACACAGCATTAAACCAGAATAAACTCACATGCAACAGATAGCATATGACCATCACTGAAGACACATTTGAAGTTACTTATCAATCATCACATAAAAGCTATGAGGCAGAGACCTGAAGAGATTCACTTCCCAGAGCAGTAATTAACTAGCTGAGCAAAAAGATCATCCTTTCTCTTTCTACAATTCTTCCCTCATTCTCTAAACGGGTTCTAGCTTCTGTAAGATAATTTGAGTTTTAAAGATGAATGACTCTGTATGTGCACTGTCTTCATTCATCCCTAGGATAAGTCCATACCATGCACTGATTGAGAAAACTTCACAGAGAGAAATGTGAGACTAATTAAATGAATATGTCTACACTCAAAAAGGCCAGGTTTACACAGGCAGGCTAAGTTCTAGTATTTCCTATCTTTCAGCATTCTTCATATTCTTCTAGCGTAAATTAGTGAAAGTTTTCTTTAGTAAGCATTCTTTATATTACAGAAATTAAGATTTACTGCTTTACGTCATTGAACACATTCACACGCAAGCAGTAGAACTGGTGGAATATTTACTCATATATGCAAGCAAAAAATCCTGCTGTTTTTCTCCTGATTTTTTTTTAAATATAAACATCAATCTAAAAGCCATAATATACTGGGTTTTTCTTTCAATTTTAGGCTGCATTTTTAGTCAGGTGAATTTTTATATAAAGACATTTTATTCCACCATTTCTACCTGAGTTTCTTATGCTGTGCTATGGTTTGGGTGACCTATCATCAGCTGAATACTTCTAGCTTTCTTAACAAACTCTGACCAACTGACAATGTGATAATTTCTCTACTGCCAACAGAAGATCATTTAGATCAGGAAGAATTTTACAACCACACTCCCTACTTCTTGGACAGCTGGGAATGCAGATGAGAAAACCAAGTCTTACAGCTGCCCATTGCTGAAAAGGTTCCTAGAAAGATTTTATTCCTATGGCTTTCCTAAAAGTCTTCATCAAGATTTCTGCTGCATAAATACTCTTTCTTTGTATGATGAATGAACATTATTACCATCCTGAAGTTTTAAAAAGATGCTACTTCATTTCTCAGGTCTGATGACAGCTAGAACACAATTGCCCACATCTATGAAGTTCTTAATCTTTGCTAACCCTATCAGGGATTTTGTATTAGCTAAAAGTTGCATTTTGCACTATATTAAAATTCTGTTATCTTTCAAGACAATTCAGCTTGAACCATTTGGTCTTGCATCCATATTTCTCAATTTCAAATTGCTATATTTTAAGCAAAGTAGCAGCTATACCCCTACTAAACACAGTGACACCGAAGACTGACAAGATTTTAATCAGCTTGAACTTTTCGTGTGTGTAAAAAATTGAAGAATAGTGTAATTGTTTAAAAGGTCTTTCTGTATTGGCAAGTATCAGTTACTCCTCTAGTAGAAGCAGAATAAAGGTATCAGTTTCTTAAGCACAAAATCGTCAAACTCCCAGCTTGCAAATAAAAAGATAAACTAATGTGCTTTTTAAAATCAGATTTTAAATGTTATTATTATGCTAATGTTTTCCAGAGTATATGTTCTAAATAATCATAAAAAATTGNTGCAATGGAAAATTCCGAGATGAAAATAAATCTTCTGAAAAAATAGCAGACATATGACTGAGAGTCCAATGAGGGCTTTTATTGTTTATTTTTAATGGTAAGACCCATAGAAAGTCTTCAGCTTGTCATCAGCACTGGCTACTTTATGGATGCTCCCATTCTAGCTACGGATGCTCTCCATTGCAATATCAATTAATTAACTTCACTCAGTATTTAAATACAGAACTATAACCCACTGAGTGAAGTTAATTAATTGATATTGCAATGGAGAGCATCCGTAGCAATATCAATTAATTAA
>VYZX01034361.1:5578-22756 GCA_013401335.1 Brachypteracias leptosomus
CCAGTGTTTCACCACTCTCATTGTAAAAACGTTCTTTATATCTTGCCTAAATCTACAATCTTTTAGTTTAAAAATGTTTGTATTCTCTCAGATTGTAGTTGTTAATTTTTGTATTTATTTGATTTTTAAGTAGATGCATCCCTTACAACGTGAAACTATATAGGTCAATGTCAATGGCATTGTTACACTTAAAAAGCAAGAAGGGTCATGCTTCAATGAGTTCACAAAAACTACATTTGTGGAGATTTTTGTGAGAAATTTCATCCTCAAAATATTTATAATGCAAGAGTTCAACATGAAAGTAAGCATCCCAGTGAGTTGATACTAGGGATTTGAAAACATGTGAACAAGCTCATCCAATTATTTTATAATAATTCAGGGCATCTTCTGTGATGAACGCTAACTGTCTATCAACTGCTCTCTTCAGCCCACTACTTGAAGACTCTCACCCAGTTATATGGGATACTTGTCTGGCATTCATTTGACAGCTAAATCCTATGACAAGGCCTCTCAGATAGTACCTTTGTCTTTTGGATGCAAGCAGTTTGAGAAAAATGCATACCCATGCCCAATAAGGGTTGCATTTTTCAGATGCATGCCCTTCTACAATCATGTGATAAAAGGTATTTACCAACTTAAAGCTGTGTGCTAGTGCAAGTTCCTACTTGTTGTGGGTAAAAAAGCCTGAAGGCTTTGGTCCCAGTTTTCTCCAATAGCATGATTATGAACTCTCAGGGACTGCTGATCCCTCTGAAACAGCTGTGCTGATCAGGAAGTCAGACAAGCACATTTCTTTTCCAGTGCCAGGATGCAGAGCAATACCCAACACCACTATAAAACTTTGAATTCAATTGGTTTACACAGGAACTAAATAAGACAACTGTATCAACTGGGTTGTCAGCACTGAAACCCTTGGTCTAGGCTGTGAACAAGCACTTCCAGTACTGTGATGTACAAGAAATAAAATGAAACAGGAGAACAGATTGGTCATTTTGTCAACTAGAGGGTAAAACCACCTTTATTTTGGGGCAAGTCAAAGTCAGAAACCAAAAAAAATTAAGAGGTGACTGTTTTTCTAGAATTTCCTGACACAGAGGCAGTTTGGACTGACCCTCAGTTGCTTCTAAATAATTGTTAAAGTTATGATTGATCACAAAATAAACATAGTTAGTGAAACAGAAATATTCTTTACCGATATAGGCATTGCTTTACCCTACTCCCCCTATGAAGCCCCGCTGAGCTTTTTTACCTTGTTTAATTCAGGAAAAATTTTACATTATCACATTGTCTGCTAATTCCTCCCAGTAATTTCTTAATTGGTAGGTTTATTTTAATCAAATCTGCTAGAGGTGCAAAATTCTCAAAAATACTAAGCTCCTACAAATTTTATGATAATTGGTGGAAGAAGACACTCAGGTTAGTGACTGCCTCACTCAAAGAGCAAAGTGTTGCAAGCTCAGTAGCTCTTAGGCTGTACATTAGCATAGGCAGTGCTCTCAAATAGCTAAAGCACATGCTAACTCCTGCCAAGCTATTAGTCAGAGAACATGGAAAAGAGAGAAAACGCTGTGTAGGTGCTTACAGGACATGGAGGTGAGAGCAGGAGAGTAGGAGGAAACTGAGGTATTGTAGAATCAAAAGGAGTGAAGCTCAGGAAAGGAGTACAGGCACAGGACACAAGTTCATAAGAAAACAGGGTTCATTCATGTGAATGTCAATAAACAAGTTGTTTTGGTTTAATCATTACATGGAAATTAATTTATGTTAAACTCAAAACCAGACACTCTTATACCAGAATCAGATTATGTGCACAAGGACATGCTTTATGATAGAACATTTTTTTTTTTTTAATTAACAAGAACTTTATGGGAATTAGATATTGCCAAGAAGTCTGAAGAAAAGTTGACACAGTTTTAATTGTGGACTAATTATTCTAATTCTGTAGTGAGGACATAACCATTATACTATATTTGTATGAACAACACCTAGGAGGAAGTATAGCAAGGGTCAGAGTCATTAAAAGCCTTTCAAGAAATGAGAAAGCAAGTAAACAAAACAGTTAAATCATCATCTGATTAAGTTCTACATCTTGTGCTTTGAAAGCTGTTGAATAACATCAAGGTCATGTGTTCAGAATACAAATTTGAATACAATTTAATCAGGACAGCTGGAAGTATCAAGCCTATGCTCCTGAGAGGTCCTTCCCCATAATTGGTTAGAAATATTTTGCAAAGAGCGTTTCTTTGTTTTTAACAGTGAGATATAGTCTAAATTTTGCAGCTTGTTTTCTTAATTGTAAATTACACTTCTCTAATATATGTTGTTGTGGGACACTGAGTTTAAAACCTATCAGGCCTCTTTCCCTTCTAGATGAGGAAGTGTCTGCATGCATAAAATCTTTCACCTGCTTGCATTCTTAAATGAAATAGGGAATTAGGGACATAAATGAATTGTGGAAATGACTGAGAAGCAAACAAAGATGGGAGTACCAGTAGGAACTGCATCTGCCAAAAAAACGTGATGGCAATCACTCTTATTTGGTTCTGCCAAGAAATAAAGGAAGTTATAAATGAGTTAAAGTAAGAACACAATTTAGAACATTGGAGAGGAGTTGCGAAAGAGCCATTTTTTACATTCATTCTTAGAACTGTACTTTTAGAATTTCTGATACAAAATATCATGTCACATCAGTGTGTTGTTGATATGAACCATTAATCTCATGACAATGTTCACAGCCTTTCCTTAAAAAAAAAAAAAAAAAGGTTGAAAAAAAATTTAAATAACCTTACTGTTAACTGATTCATTTTTAACTGAAAGCAACTTTTAAGAGTCAAAATTGGAAGACATTTGCTCTGGCTTTTCTCTTTCACTTTACACTGATGGGGCATCAGTGGTTCCAGAGACAGTTAAATCTCTCAAAAAAAGCTGATTTTTCTTGAGAAACACAAAAAAGCCCTAATACAGGGGAGAGGGGAAGTGATTCTAGCAGTGCCAACAAGGGAAACCCTAGTTTAGACCAGCCTTTGCTGTTTTCACCACCAGACTGCCTCCACGTGCTATGAATATTTTGAGATAACACAGTGATGATATGGCCAATGCCAGTATTATCTACAGCATTCTTCAATGCAAGAGCAACATGAGGGGGGAATTTTCCATCTTGTCTCTTCTCTGCCTCTCATCACCAAAGAAAATAGCACAGGTGACATCCAAAGGAGATGAGTTTATGAGTCTGAGAAGCTCATTGACTCTCCTTCACAACTAGAGCAAAGATACTATCTGTAGTTATACAACCACACTGCATGACAATGATGTGATATGGCTTTGCCTGTTTCTCTCAGATCAAATTGTTGATTTATACAAATTGAAAGCTATGCACTAGGGGTTAAGGCTTGATAGCCTGGTGCAGTCAGCAATACTTGAAATGGAACTGCTTGAAAATTTCTCATTGTGCCCATGTAAAACCTGCTTTCTGTACAATTTATGTTCTCCATATATGATTTGGCAATATTTTTTCTCATTTTCACCACTAAACATTAAATGCTAACAATAAACATTTCTTTCTATGTGGTTGGCATCAAATGAGATATTTCCTTTATATTTTCTTAATAAACTCAACACATTTTGTTCGCCTAAACTCTATAGCAAATTACACAGCAATTCTCTGTGTACAACATTCTATTGTATTGGTTTTATTCACAGACATGGCAGACAGCATCTCCAACAGCTGGTTTGTTAACAGCTCTCAGATCAAATTGTTGTGGTGAATCATGAGTATATGTGTATGTAGTGCTGGGGCCTGGGCTGTGGACCCTGAATTGGAGTTGACCTATGGATGAGTTACAACCCAGCAGTATGTTTGGTTCCCCAAGACGCCAGAACTAGAACCTGGCCCACCTATGTAAGGCCCTGCCTTCCCCCAGGTGATTGTTGTTGGGGTGGTGGGCGAGGCTAGAGCTATATCAACCAGGAACCAGATCAGTCTGAGAAGTAGAAACTGAGGCAGCTGGAGAGAAGCAACAGAGGAAAGAAGCAACAGAGGAAAGAAGCAGAAAGGAGCTGATCAGTTTGAAGAGAGTTCCTGCAGAAGAGAGTTCCTGTTGGGGCCAGTTGGAGGAGCTTCTTGTCGGGGGCAGCTTGCTGAGCTCTCTCTCAGTAGCGTGTTATCCTTTGGCTGATTTGAGATGGAGGAAGGCAAACAGATGAAGAATAAAAGATGAAGTTATGCTGCTGGGATGTTGCTGACTTTGGTGTTGGCCTGGGGAAGAAGAGAGCTAGCAGCACAGTAGTGCATTTCTGGAGGTGTAGTTTGGAAGTCTGATATAGCAATTCTTTTTCTGTTCCTCTAAACAGTCTTGAAAAAAAGTGATTTTAACCATTAAAGGCAGTTTCAATTACTGTCTTTCTGAGAGAGGAATGAAGACATGCTTTCTATCTTAGTTCTGTTTTCTGTATGAGTTCTGTCTAACCTTCATCAAGGCACAGTGCATTGTAGCAGGAGAAAAATGAGAAAAAGTGTTTGTAGAGTATTAAGAGCACAAAGAAGATTGCAAGAAAATAGAGATGTCAAAGGTCTTCAAAGAGCCTAACCTTTCCTGAAGTCAAGCAGAAGAGATTCAAACAAGAAATTGTCTTCATATAAAGATAAGGAATGTTATTGAAAAAGACCATGACCAACAATAATTCTGTCTCTTATGTCTTGGGAGCTTGGTCAGAGGTCCTAGATTTGCTTCATACCATGGCATTAAGAGAAGAAGAGCAAGGCAGTTACCAGACTGTGGTAAAAAAATTTTAAAAGGTATCAACATTGTATCAAGAAAAAAAAGAGAACAAAACTTTCTTACACAGCATATTTAAGACTTTTTCAATCAAACAAGCAATTTCAGGGGAGATTTGGTACCTTATCTACTCAGATGGTGACGGGGAACAAGGGTGTCAGAGAAAAAAAATTATAAATTACTCATGTATTTTTAGGAAAAAAAAAAAGCTGTGAAAAATTGCCAGGTTGCACAGCAGAAATGAAACGAATTGCATATTTTGGAGGGAAAGCAAGAAAAGGCCACTGTTGACTGCATTACCACACCACAAACTCATAGGAACATGCAGACCCAGGAGAAAATTGAGGACTACAAGCTAAAATTGGCAAATGATAATCAGAGCCAACTTGTAAAAGAAGCATAAAAAATTGTATTATGCATGGAAGAAAGTATCGGCTTATGCAGCTCCTGATTTTGGAAAGAATTGTTTTGCAACTAAGAAGCAAAATTGTCCTGCCAAAGATGGCAAAAAAGAGCTGAGGGTATTTACCAAGAAACTCAGTGTGTGTGCATTCTGCATGGTTGAAGAAAACAAGTAGTATTACTTTTTACATATATTAGCTGGAACATTGCCTTGAATCCAAATTAAAATTTTCTGGTTTTCTTTTTGTGCCTAAATAAAGATGAAACCTGAAATGATGGAAAAGCATCAAGGAGTGTTACAGTGTTATGTAATAGTGGTTTATACCAAGGTTGTCCCTAAATTTAAGGTAAGAGATATTGTTTGGGTTTTGGTTTATTTTTTTGTTGTTGTTGTTAATTTAGAGAAGTAGGCACAGACAAGTGGAAAATATGAGACATGGAGGCAACATGTTTACCTCAAAGGGGTGTAGGAAGATAGAAACATAAACAAAAAGAGCTTTAAAACATGGAACTCACACTACCAATTATGATGATTTCCCAGAACTTAGAATGTTGACACAGGTTGTTTATTTGTATTTTTGGGTGTCTGTATTACCAGTCTCATTTGCATGCAGAAAGTATATTATTTGTTCAGTGTCCATCAGTGGAAAGTTTAAAGCAAGAACACTTGTTTATGTAAACATAAGAATAAAACCCAAAGATGTGAATTCTCATAATTGAAATGTAAATTTAAAAATTTCCCACAAACCAAAACCAAATGGAAAATCTACTCAGATAAGGAACAGGACATCTTCAGTCTTGTTCTATGTACAGTCAGTGCATGTATAATATATATTAAAAAATCTATATTTTTATATATAAATTATTTATCTATATATAGGAATATATATTAAATGCATATAATGTATAATATATATTATATATAAAAATATGTATATAGTACATATATATCTGTGCGTACTCCATATCCATATGTAATTTATGTATATTCCATATACATATGTAATTTCAAAAATCTAAAGCAGAAATGTTAGTGAATCAGACACTATCCAGAGACTGAACAGAGCTATGACGGATTTTAGGCTTCTGATTTCCCACTTGAAGATTTACAAATACTATATAACCATTTCGAATTGTTATAAGAACAAGATCCAAATTAGCCATAAATAAATTCTAATTTGAATAATATTAAAAGATTATGACACAACTAATGGACTTCAACTGGAATCCAGCCTACATTGTTAAACGCAGCATAGGAAAAATCAAGGCAGAGAATTTTCTGTGATATAAGAGATATTGGGTTTGTGCATAACTGTTGTTTTCGAGGTATTTAAACAATTAGATGATAAAAAGATACTGAAAAAAATGGCTCTCCAAATTCATTTATCTTTAGTGTAATTTAGACCTTGTTGAGGCTAGGTTTTGATGTTGATAACTGGCTAAGATGGGCTGGTGCTGAACAAACTTGACACCTGGCCCTTTTCATACTAATCTTTCTTTCCAGATGGCAGAATTTACTTCTGTTCCCATCTGTTCCTTCTCAATAAGAAAAAAGAAGGGAAAAATAAAATCACTAAAACATTTCATGGCTTTTAGAAGGAACTTTGAGATGCTTTTAAAGTCCTTTATTCTGGATCACATTCCTCTGAAAGGCTGGTGATGACACCTACGATTATTTGCCTCAGATCAATGTTAAAATGCCAGGTTTCATTTATCAGGTTTTTCCTGAGATAATTCATCTGGATGAAATTCACTGATGGAAAAATTGAAAAAGCCAGAGTCAACACATTTGCAAATACTTGTAAAAAGAGTAAACAAAACAAGCAAGAAAGCAAACAACCAGTGGTATCATAACATTTGATGCCATCTAGCAGTAGACCAGTCAGAACAGAATTTCAGACGAAATTTTGCTAGTTGAGATTTAGAAAACTGTTTCTACATTAAGAAACCTTTTTGTGTGGAAACAACCACTCTCATTTCCCTGGTTATTTGCAATAGTTTCTCTGTTAAATTCTCAGGTCTTGACTCTGGTCTAAATTTTCACTGCCTCAGGATGAACTTATTTCCCGGGGGTCCATTAGACTTCTTCCATGCAAGTGGGGTCAGAATTAGATCTCTGTTAAGCTAGTTATCTTCAGAGCTAGCAACTGACTATTCAAGAAAACTCAGCAGGAGGATGATAGAAGCTGATGGATGGGAAAAGGCAGAAAAAAACCAAAGTAAAATGCATCAATGGAAGTGTGCCAGGTAACCAGGAAATCATTTGTATGCTACTTTGTATTCTATAAATTTCCATGTGTTTTTTAAAAATATCAGTTAATCTAGAGAAAATTGAGAAAGCAGTTAGAATAAACAAATCTCTAGGAATATTTATGAATAAAAATTAAAATAATCAGATTTATGAACCTGGCTGAAGGAAGGCTGTGGTACCCATGTGTGCACACATTTGAATATCTTAATTATCAAGAAGCTGCCTGTACCTTTCTCTTGACAATGATTTGACACAGTTCCCTTAGAGGACCAAGAATATGTCTGACTCCAGGGTGCTGGCTCGTAAGGTGCTGTCTTTTGAGCTCCAGCTGAGCCACTTTACGCATGGGGATGTCTTAAAAACAATTTACAGAGTGTCTTTGGGCAATTTGTTTCTGGAGAGCTTTACAGTGCAATGCAATCAGAAATAAGGCTAACTGTCCTGGTGCAATTTTGTTAATTAATCAGAGGATCAGGAGACTCTCCTCGAGCAAGCTGTATTGTGTGGGCATGATGATTTGTTTAAAGTTACTTCGTAGATCCCCGTCCAGTTTGCTGCCAGGCTATAGACATACCTCAATTACCTTTGGGAGATTAAAAAAAAAAAGGCTGCTAAGCCTTTCTTTTGAAAAAGAGCTGTTCTCCAAGAACACATTATTTATGTTATTTTCATGAATGATACCCTTTATTTTTACTTCTTACTCACAGAATATCATAAAAAATGACTACTAGAAGTTAACTAATAAAAAAATAAAATTGAAACCAAACCTCTACTCTAAAAATGTCTCTTGCCAGCCATCCTACTGCCACCCAGGACTGCGTTGTTGTTAACATCTTTTACACGAAAAAGTACTCAATACTGTAGTAATGAGTGGCACTCAAGTTGGATGGGGGATGATATTAAGATTTTAAGTGGAGTGTTGGAAGTCCAGTCACCTGATGAATTTAAAATTAGAGATGACAGGGCTTTGAAGGATCTGCTATCTGACTGGCTGGGATCTATGCAGTTTTTAAAATTTGATGTCCAGGAGGACTTAGCTGAGGTTTAGTAAGAAAAACGGGAGAATGGTTTGTTTCTGAGGAACTGGTAAATTCCATCAAAAAAATAGATTTCCTGCAATTTTTCAAATCAAGTATACTAATCAAGTGATCTAATCTAGGCATATTCTCTTCCACTCTCTGATGACTATGATTCAACATACTAAAATGCTTTGGATGTGCATCCATGGGGTTTTTTTTTAAAAAAAAAATGCATAAGATGATTAAAATTTAAGGTTTAGTTAGTTTTACTAATCTTAGTAGGATTACATGGATGTAACTGAGGTCAGAATTTGGCCTGCAATCAGGTGGTTTTCCACGTTTGCTCAGCTGGGGACTTCTGCTTCTGTGTAAATCAGAAATAAATACATTGAGTTCAGTGTAGGTGGTGATGTCAAACTTGTCATCAGAGTCTGAGTCAGTAAAGGCACAATCTGAACCAGAGACACAGAAAAAAAATTAAGGGAAACAAATGAACTCACCAAAGAAAACTAAACCAATCAGATTTGCTTAGTGGTGGTTCAAAGGACAGCAAATACTCAAAAGTCACCAGCTTTTATTTCAGGAGAATGAGGCATATGAGAACTATAAGAAAAAAAGTAAAATGGATAGGAAGGTTTCCTGGCAGAGTAAAGAGAGAAAAAATGAGAAAAATCAGGATGTTTCACTGGAGTTTGAAAACATATCTGTTTCCTCAAAATGCAAACTTTTACAAGGAAGACCACTCCCTATCCTAGCAAATGTAAAAAGAAGCTTTAGCTTCCCAGGGAAAGATCTAATTCCATGAAGCTTTTGGTATGGTTTTGTTCTGTTTTGTTAAAACAAAACCAAAACCAAATAACAACCCCTCTAAACTCATCTTGTAGGGGTATTTGGATTGTTTTGCTATTCTCAGAGCCTGTAATTGTTACTCTTCCAACACAAAAGCTAAACATCGTTCTTGAGTGTTTCAAACTTACAAAGGCAGTTTGAATACAGGAAATGCAACCTCTCCGCAGAAAAAAGTAAAGTTTCTGTCCAGATTGCTTCATTAATAGCTTTTGTATTAATAAATTGGTTCAACATTTTCTCTGAGTGCATATAGAACCCATCCAGGAGGAAAGACACATTGAGGCAATACTTCCTAAAGGTGTTCCAGTATGTTTGCCATCTCTCTCAGAAAGAGTTCTACTCCATAAAATTGTATGTCACAAATTACACCTGCTAACAGAAGCATACACTTTCAGATCCTCATAGTATTTGATTAATTGTGCTTCTGTTACTATTGATGTTAAAAGTTCCATTCACTTCTGAAAAGAAGTGTCAACCCTTTTTTTTGAAATTCTGTTTTCTGGGCCTTAGAGTTATAAAGTTAAAAAATTTGATAGCTCTCATTGGTACTAATACCAAGGAGTTTTAACTACAGCTGCTTTCAACTCTGTATAGGCCTGAAGAAATTGCTAGATAAACCCTGTGAACAGGAGATGTTTTAATAGCATGCATTGCTCATTTGATGAAAATTTCTTTTCCTTATTTTTTTTTTTTTAAAAAGTTAATTTTGTCCAAAGTCTTTAGGGATCTAACTTCTACCAATCTATTTTCCCTGTATTACAAAAGAAATCAGTGCTTAAGAGAGAACTGAAAGTAGAGGGCAAGTGGGTGGGGTCCATGGTAGTCAGGAAGGATGATGTAGGAGCACTGCGAGGGAGCCCAGATACAGCTTATATGAGTAGCAGAACTGAGGTGGAGAGGAGTTATTCATCACAGCAATGTGAGGACAAGAAGCCTGACTCCCTGACAGGAAAGCAGGTACAAGTCTGTAGAGAAAATTACCAGAGGGGCAATGAGTTGGTCAATGCTAAAAAGAGCAATTATGTGACAGTCTTACATGATTAAAAGGGAGGACAAGGACAGTGCTAGAAAGGCCAGAAAGAGGAAGACAAAGAAATAGGATGCATTGTCCTTGCAGCACAGTCACATATTGACACCTCCTCTTCCATTCATGAACACATTTGCATACATCACCCCTGCTCATATGCACATGCAGCTTATACATGTCCCCCATCTACTCTACAAAACTAACCTGGTTTGAAAACTGGATTTAAGCCATAAAATAGGATTCTGGTAAATGATGACTATTGAGGTTGGCGTAGTTTCTGGTGATCTACCACTTTTTTCAGTTGTGTCATTAAGCAGTCTGAAAGCATTATGTAAAACTGTGAAATAATAGAACAGTAGAGAAGGAATAAGCTGGAAATATATTTAAAGGATGAAAAAGATAGAAAAAAATTGTTATATAGGAGGACAGAGATCGATTAGAAAAATGGGTAGAAAATAAGAGATTCAAAGGGGAAAAGCCTAAGATAATAGATCTAGGGAAAATCAATTCAAAACACCTATATTAAATATCAGGGAGGGAGCTGGAAAGGCAAAGAGATGAAAAAAATCTCCTGGCTTTGGAATGTCTCCTGGATGTTCTAGTGCCACAAAGATGCAGACGAAATTGAGGGCAAATCAGAAAATTGAAAAAATATAATTAAAAAATATTTTTTAAAAAGCTGAAAGAAACCAAATATATGCATTCTCTGAGACAATGAGATTTAAAAAAGGGCAGCTCATGTTAAGTATTTCAGAGATATATTTAGAAAACATTAACAAGGAAAGAAAGTTGCTCTATATGTTGGGGTTCTATGTGGGAGAACATGCAAACATCAATAAGCAGAAAAGAAAATCTATCCTCTCAGGAACATATTTTTATGGAATTATCATCTACATCATCAATTGGGAAAGTCAGTCTTGCAAAATAAGACTCTGCAAATCATTTGAGAAATGAGTGGAGGAAACAGTTTTGTACCTATCACAGGAGCTGAAAACAATGAACTGAATAAATCTTTTTTAATTTTTGAGTGCATGAATCCAGGAAAGACCCTCAGCACACGAAATTACATGCTCCTCTTGATGACCATTTTGTTACGTAACCCAGAGCAGGGTGAACCTTCCTTTTTTCTAAGATGGTGTCGTCGGACTTTATTATTACTGCTACCTTGCAGTTTGGTTTTGTGCATACTGATTACATGCTAAAAGTGGCTAGGAAAGTGTGGGAAATGGCAGTGAGATGACACACAGAGACATGTTTCCACATTCTTTCAAAGCATTTCTTAAATATTTCCACTGTAGCCTTTGCATCTAAGAAACTTTTTTTACTTAGCTATTTTTTTTTACTCATTTTCTATTTTATTCCCTTAAGGCATTAGTTTTATCATTATTATTTAGCATTTCTGAAACCAAGCTCATCACAGATCTCAGCATCTAGTAGTACTACAGGTTTACCTCAAATACAGCACACCAAGAACACTAGTTAAATGCCACCACCAGATTTATGAGGCTTGTATTTGATAGCTAAAAACCTTAACATCTGATCTTGATTCGAAGCAGAAACCAAATATTGTCCAAATCCCACCTCTCAAGGGGACAAAATCTGCTTTCATTCTGTGAGTGTGCTTGTCCACCTCCTTGCTGAGGCAGAAGCCACAGGAGAGGATGCTGTCTAGAACTTGTCTAACCACAGAGCTATTCAGAAGCAGCTGTTGGATTTAAATTTCACGCTCACGATCTGAATTCACTTCTGAGTGTAGACAAGCCTTTAAAAATTCATGTAGAGTACAATGCACTTCTTCCTTCTGTAACTCTCCGGTTAACTGCCAGTTACCTCTGACAATATCAATTTAGACTTCTGTCAAATGTGGGTTAATTTTTGTAGGCCTAGAAATATATATTTCTGAGTTAACTAGATTAACACTTTCTCACATGCTAACTTAGCTAATGTAAGATAAAACATGTAAAATCCATAGCAGAGACAAACCCAAAATAAAGGAATTTATTGCTGGAAGGTGTGAAAGAGCAACTGAGAAGAAACACATTTATTACTGTGGTTCCATTTTGGGCAACAGAAGTAGCCGAAACACAGAAAGTGTTGGAGGAGTGCTGCAAATCTTACCCTGTAGGATGTAAACAATCCTCCAAGAATGTTTTCATCACCTCTGGTACAGATTTGTAATTAATAGATAAAACAAATGGAGCTTGTTCTATGGAATCTGTAGATTTACATGGCTAGGCAGGTGGTGACTCCCTCTAAAGTACAGGCAGAGTGGCAATGAGTTATGCATGTTGGTTTTCCAGCACTGCCTAATGGAAACGTGGAATTACCTGCTATCCTTTCCATGTGCATTGAAATGCAACCAATACATTATTTTTCTGAGCTCCAAATGACTACCAATGAACTTTATTTCAACATGTACAGACGCACAACCTTCCCCAACACACTGGTGTCCTCATTCGCACGTATCTTTATCGCACATTTCTACAGAGAGAAATATCAAACGCAAACTTAAATTAAATTGTGGAAAGTTGGGAAAAATTGGGAAAGACCCTTTTGCGTGTGTGTGAAGAGGTGGACAGGAGAGAAATTTAGAAAGAGATAAGAGAGGGAGGACTACATGATCTTGTTCTGATCTTTCAAAATGCTTGCTGTTCTGAAGGAAAGGGCCGCCTTGTTTAGCTTTCTCACACTGGGTGCTTGTATGTACCATGTGAGAGAGAGAACTGGAATCTTATACTGAACTGGGTGCTTGGGTGTGTTTTTCTTTTAATTCCTCAGGAAGTATAATCTTCCTTGAGGCTTTCTGTGGAGGAGTTTCCTTCCCCTATGGACTTAAGGTCATGATACAATCAGGAACACAACTCTGTATATTACTCTAGCACTCATTTCACAACCTTGAAACTACTCCATATCCACCCTTACCACTTCTCTCTACACACACACATCCCATCTGTCCCCTTAGAAAGTGACTTATTCCCACATCCCCCACCAACAGATTTACAAAGAGGGATGACCGTCTCCCACGCAGAAACAGCTGCCATTCACCTCTGTCATCCCTACCCACATGCTGCTTCTTTCCACTGCCCGCTCATGGTTGCCACAAGGATATACACACACATGGCCCTGCATTAGTGAAGATCTGCAGGACACCCAGATGTTCCAGCCCTTGCAAACACATATCTCTGTCTCTGTCACGGCTACAAAAGTGTCCAGGCAGGCACAAATACCTCATGTTCTTCACACTAGAACACAGCCTGGTCGCTCATGCTTTCATCCCCTTCCTGCAACAATCCAGCATTAACTGTATCCATCAATTCCTTTCTTTCTTTTTCCTGAAGAGCTGTCAGATTGGTGTCACCATTTGCTTTTTATTTTCTCAGTGGTTAGACAGAGAAGAAGCAGAGCAGTTGGAGGCCAGGGTATTGTCCTGGGCTGTGCTGGATGCAGTGGCCTGAGTAGGCTGTGGTCTGTGGTTTTAGCCCAGATGAATCCCAGTGACTGGGACTGCTGGCTGCAGTCATGCATCTCCCCCTCATGGACAACCGCCTCACTGTCCCCCTGTCATGATGGGAAGTTCACCACCAACAGAGGAGAAAGGGGCTTTCTGCTAACTACTGCCAGCTTCAAGCGCTGCCAGGAAAAACTATTCAACTGAAGAATTTGAACCACACTCTACAGTGGTAAACCAGCACATAAAGTAGGACAACAGGTTCACAACACAGCTCGTGGCTGCACAAGCACTAACTGCCTATTAGGTAAATATTTTACAGGCTACTTATTTTTGTATCAGGAATTGACCCCTGGAATAAAACAGAAAGGTATCTATGAACTTTCATGCGACTGATGCTACTTAAGGTCTGCCCCCAGGGGTTTCAGCTTTCAAGTGTAGTGATTCTGTGTGATCGGACTGTCTTCCCCCAGTGCAAGTTTTGCAGGATTACTCACAATCTTCTGATCCACTATGGATGGAAATGAGCACTTCTGCACCCAGCATAGGACAGTGCTTAAGAAGATAGCAAAGTCCCAGGCAAGCTGGACAATTTGAAGATGTTCGTAGAATGGATTTGAAGAACAGATGTTGTCAATATATGCAATTGTTTCAAAGGGAAATGTTCTTAGTGATTCTCTGTTACATCCAAGATATATCCTATGTTTTCAAACTTCAAGCAGCTGTGTATTAATCCAGTACTTCTTCAAGCCATGGAGAAAGCTAGTACTTTCTTGTTTCCTTTGACTGACATCTGTACCTCCTATGTGCACTTCAACCCAACGGTTGTTCATCCAACAGCCCTGTTAACTACCTAGTAGTCCTATAAACTGGTCCTAGAGAAATGTCTCAGCCATTTTCTGCCAGCATAGCATACTGAAATTTTAAGGCATGAAAATAAGGTGCAATGGTATGCCTCCAAATGAAGCTGGTGTAAATGTTCTAGTTAGATAATCTGGGATTTTCTCAGCATTATTCAGTAGCTCTTTAGAAAAAGCCTGCAAAATCTCTAAAGCAGAGTCTGCATGCTGTGCATGTCATGCAGAAAGCAAGCACATCTAGTGCACGTTTGGTCCCATAGCTACCCACGCACCAAACCATTTTCTCAGTTAGTCATCTTTCCCTACCCTCCTTCTCAGTGTAAACATTGCTTCTTAGCACTCACGAAACTCACCTCTGTTGTGTGTCTTACATAACTTATTTTGACACAGAGAGTTGTACCACAAACGCAGTGGACACGTGATTCTCTGGTTGGTCTCTGATAGCCATCTTACGCTTCAGTAAGGCTTCCTGGGTGCGTGTTTGTAACTTCCACAGAGACGTACATCCCTTACAGCAGCCCAGAACTCTTACATGCCCCTCAAGGATTTCAACTTCTTCCTGCAGACTGGCTGTATCCTTCTCAACACATGCCTCCCTCTACAACCCTGCCAGTCACATAAGCACAACACTGAACACATCTGTCCCTGACCTGCACACAAAACCAGTATCTCACACATCCATGCACCTATAGTCACTGACTATATGCATTTACCTGTGCCTTCTACTTGCTCTCCTCTTGCACTTAACACCCAATCTGCTCTCAGGCTGCTATTCATGCTTGTACAGCCCCTTGCACACTTAGACAGCCTCCCTTAAACTAAGAGGAAGATAACTACAGATGGCTTAAGCCGTCATAAACTTTTTCTCACTCCTCATCACTCTTCCCTCTCCCATAAGCTGTTTTCCTTCTCCCAGGTCCCACACCCAGGTCTGCAATCCTTACCTGTACTTCCTTCATTTACTTAGAGCATGCTGTGTGCACAAATCTCTCTTATCAAACACAACTTTTCACTCCTTTCACCTTCCCTTACACAGTCCGGACAAGCAGACACAAACTGGCAGGTACCTTCCTCACTTACACACTATTGTGTGTCAACCTACGCTAAGCTTCTCACCCTTGTAACATGAACTGTCATTCCCATTCACTTTCACTTCATGTCCTGCATCTCCTAGCTCGCCTCCCCACACACTTCACACTTTACTTTTGATCTTAGTACAGCCATGTGGCTTATACAACCCTCCAGGTAGTTATCCCTCCCATTCCTTTTCCTCCCACCCCTTTATATCTTTAGTCATTTCTCTGCTATCACATTTGTTCCATTCCTTCTTGCTGCTTCACTTAGCCAGTACCTACCACAGAGATATAAACACATTTGTTGTGCCTCTTGTAACAGAAAACCACTCCTTTTTGTTTGTGTATATGTTCCTCTCCTTCTACATGACTCACATTATTCCTAATTTCAATTATTTTCCTCAACTGCTTCCCCTATAATGTATTGCCTGTTCTTCCCCTATGTTATCCCATTTGCTTGGTAAGGAGGCATCCTCTGTTTCTGCTGACCACACCACTCCTGCACCTTTACACTACTTTCTCTGTTTGCCTACAAAGGAATACAAAAACAAATTTCCTCTCACCCTGTGCTCTTTTGCCCTATACCTACTCTAAACCACCTTTTTGCCTAGGCATCTTTACAAAAACCTAGCTCTTAATTTCATGCTTATGCCTCATACATACCCATCTTTTTTCCCATTCTCACGTTTCTCGATACCTGCCACATCTTTATATTCCTGTGACAGTTCGCCCTGTCCCCATGATTTCCACTATCTTGCACTTCCTCCCAGCACCTTCACATGGCTTTTTCCCCAGTTCTGCCTCTCCCTTGCAATCAGGCAACCCACTCCAGCAGGCTTTCAACTTCTGAAATTTTTCTAAACAACTACCATATCACCTTTATAGATCCCTATATCCTTTTCCCATCCCCACACCCTATCTCCACCCACCTCACTTTTTCCTCTGCATTCCTCTTCTCAGAATGTATTTCCATTATCATTCAAGCTTTCCCTTTCACACTTCCTCACAAATACATCCTGGTATCTATTTCCTGATAGAATCAAAGACATCTCCTTTAGATGCACCCCCCAAGCATAATGTAGCTGATTATTTTCCATACCTTTCTCCAAACAGACAATAGTTCACATTTTTCTTCCTCCTCCAAACATCCTTTGTACTCTGTGCTTCCCCCATCCTCCCTCCACTGCCACTCCATGCCCTAGCTCCCCCTTGCAGCCCTGAGCATCTTTGTATATCCCTTTCATATTCTTATCCAGCCTCCAGTCTGCACTGTTTTCCATCCCTCTCAAATGTTACTTCCCCTCTGAGCTCCTAAACTTTTTTCTGCCTACAAAGATCCTCTTTTTCCAGTTGACCTGCAGCACTTTTCCTTTTAAGCTGACCATATTTTCATGGCTCACCTGCCCTTATTACCCCAATACACAACACTTAATACATAGAATTTTATTTTCAACATATAACACTTTCCCTCCAA
>VYZX01034368.1:0-38125 GCA_013401335.1 Brachypteracias leptosomus
TTGATGACTCTATGAAATAACTAGTGTTAAATGACTGGTGGTCCTCACATCACACTGACAACAGCAGCCCCTCACCCATGCTGTGATCTCTCCATTTCACCAGTATCAACAGCAAACAGGAGGCTGCTTGGGACCTCTGATGTCTATAAACCACTACTAGCACATCTCAGTGTTGTTATTCCTACTGACGAGCTAAATGGAATGAAATGAAAGCCTCTAAGAGCAGTAAGTCATGGGGGATGGGTTTAAGGCGGGGGGGGTCACACGGGCACAGCATCTGCCGAGCCACCCTGCAATTATTTCTTGACAGCAGAGACACGTGTCACACACAAACAGGTCAGCCTGAGACCACCACGACCCTGGGAAGGAAAAGCACTAAGCAGGACAGATGTGCCCAGGCCACCCATCTGCTGTGAGGGGAGGGAATGGAGGTGGCAGGGGTGCCGTGAGGGGGGTGTAGGGGTGGCAAATCAGGCAGGACCTGAGAGCTGGATGCAGACTAGGAGATAAAGGTGGAGAAGAGGAGGCTGAGAGGAGACCTCATTGCTCTCTACAACTACCTGAAAGGAGGTTGTGGTGAGGCTGGGGCTGAGCTCTTCTCCCAAGTGACTAATGACAGGACAAGAGGGGATGGCCTCAAGTTGCACCAGGAGAGGTTTAGATCAGACATTAGGAAGAAGTTCTTTCCTGATAGAGTTGGTCAGGTACTGGCCCAGGCGACCCAGGGAGGTGGTGGAGTCACCATCCCTGGAGGGGTTCAACAAATGAGTAGATGTGGTGCTTTGGGACATGGTCTGGGGGTCAGGGAGATGTTGGACAAAGGTTAGACTTGGTGATCCTGGAGGTCTTTTCCAACCTAAATGATTCTATACAGGGGTCACACTGGTTCAGAGCAGAGCTCCATTATTACCTTGTGCCACAAACAGCCCCAGTGGTGATATCTTGAACCCAAAATCCCTTACGTTGCCCTTTTAGAATAATTTGCACTTGTTAAGTATCTTTTCCTGTGAATCATAAATAAAAATGAACATGCAGGAAAGAGATCACTCATCTCCCCTGCCTTGAGTCCTCCAGGATACAGCTGCAACCACTACTGCCCAGTGGGCTCTACCTTCAACACCCACACAGGCTCTTGGTGCAGGAGGCTCTGAGTTGGCAGGGGTGTGAATGGAAACCCTGCTGGGAGCTCTCCTGCTGCCACCCAGATGAATAAGGAACAATTAGCCAAGGCTTTAGTCTCATTTAGATTGATTTTTCTTTTTGGAGGAGAGACTGGGAGATGATACATCCTAAAACAAAGACGTTAACTCTAACAGCTACTCAGAGGAGCACAAAGCTGAAGTACCATGAGTAACCTCTATTAGAAGGACTTCTGATAATGAGCACTATTGTCTAGTGCCTGCTGACCCCAATTATGCTAAATGCTGTACTGGGATATGCCAGGAGACTAGAAAATGTCAACGCAAGGACTGTCTACAACCAAGCAGGCAAGAGATGAGCCAAGAGAATAGCTCCAGCTATTTTCCAAAACCCCAAAGTAACTGACAGCTCAAGCAAGAGGAAGGATGAGCCTGAAGTAGGAAATGGGTTCAGTGTCACAGTTCTGAAACACAAAGACCATTGTAGAACCATAGAATTGTTCTGCTTGGAAGAGACCTTTACGCTCATTGAGTCCACTCGTTCCCCCATCCCTGCCAGGGCACCACTAACCCCTGGCCCTCAGCACCACAGCTCCACACCTTGGAACCCCCTCCAGGGATGGGGACTCCACCACTGCCCTGCCCAGCCTGGCACAGCCCTTCCCAGCCCTGACCACCAACAAATTGTTCCTCAGCTCCAACCTCAACCTCCCCTGACAATCCAATCTAAACTTCCCCCTGTTTATCCTAAGGTATCTAAATACCCAGCACCTTATCAGGGCCTGAAGGAACAAAAATCAAGACTCTGGGAGAAGAACACCCTCCTGTGCAGACCATGCACCCTCTGCTCCATCCAGTCCTTCCCCAGAACATTCCAGCCTGCTGTAGAGGAGAACAGGAGCCCAGCCCAGCTTACCAAGAGTTAATTAGGGCTCTCTCTCAGAGAACACAGTTGAGGGCTCAGGAGAGCACTGGAGGTGTCTGTTTCCCAATCCGTGGCTCTGACCACAAAGCTTTTATGCAATACCTCCTCCTCTCCTCTCCCCATTACCTTCTGAACCTCTTTACAAGAAAAAGGGAGACAAAACAAGCCAGGCAGAGAAAGACTCTGGGGTGGGAATGCCTCATTCAGCCACAGCATCATTTTAGGTCACCCACACTGGGATGTAGCTTCACAAAGAGGGGATGAGCAAGACCTTAACATGCTCCTCAGAGAACTTCTAATGACTTTGGCCACCTCCTGTCCTGTGAAGGCTTTTGCAGACCCATCTCCATGTGTACATAAGTCTCTGCACACTGAATGAAGGGAGTTTGGACATTTCTCTTAGCAAAGGTGCTGCAGTGCTTCATCATCCAGCATCACCCAAACCCCCTGGGAACACCACAGCTCAGGAGAAAGAAATAACAACCACCAACAACACTGTTCTAATTAATTAAGAGGGGAAACATCTGAAATACAAACACTTGGGGGGGGGAAAAGTCAAGTTTCTCTTCATTTTTTCTAAATGTGAAAAGCAAACTATGAGCAACAAAATCTAAAGGTTACAGAAACAACCTGTGACCGAGAACAAGGACACCTTAAAATGGAAAAAAGAGCAAAGAGGAATTCTCATGCATTTAAACCACAATGTACTAATTGCACTGCTTCATCATTTGGGGGTTTTAGGTAACCTCTTTAATTTTACAGCAGGCAGGCCAAGAAAGTCCCTGAAAGACCAACCTGATTTTAGAGGGAGAAGGACGGGAAGGACAAAGGAAGAGGCAAAACCAGGATCTACGTATCCAGACAAACCAAGCCTGAACAGATACTCCAAGAACAACAAAAACAGGACACCTCTAATGCATTACAGAGGATGAAAAACTCAAAGGTGTTTCATTGCCTAAGCAGATGCCAGTGGAATGGATGGAAAAGCAAAAGCCAAGGAGATTTTCTGTCCCCTCAGTTCCCAGACAACACGACTCCCTTGGTGTAAGGAACAGGAATAATGAAATGTGAGCATTAGCCCAGGAACTGCAGCCTAGTGAGCACAGGACAGAGTCTGCCTCCCATCAGCACAGCCTCACTCACCCTGCTCACTGAGAGACACCACGGGACCATCTGGAAGGAGCTCTGCTGTGCTGAGGTGCTCCAGGTGAAGGCAGTAAATGTAGGAGGGAAGGAGAAAGGTACGTGACAGAGCGAGCCAGGACTCCAGGAAGCCAGGCACAGAAGTGACTGGGGAGTTGGGCAATGACTCAGCAGCAGGAGAAAAAAGTAGAAAAAAAACAGAAAAGAAAATATCTAGCAGCAGAGAGGAAAGTCTTCTCTGTCAGAAACGACAGCTACCAGGAGAAAACAAGGAAAATAAAGAGTAAGAAGAGTTTCCAGCCTGGAATTCTGCCTGGTCCCAGCAGCTCTGCCCATGAAGTTGTCTCCTCCCCAGGCATTCTTTACTGCCCCTTGCAGCACACCTGAGCAAGCAGAGCAGGAAAGGGAGCTGCCTTTAACCCCTGCTTCTCCAGCACCGCTGCGAGGGAGCCTGCTAACAACCTTTCCTTGGTGAGGAACACAGTATGAAGCAGCTAAAAGCAGGAGAGAAGCCAGACAAGCACAGAATAAGCAAGGAGCAGAATGAAAACACTTGCCCGGGGAACCCAACACCAACCCAGCACGGAGCAGGAGTGTCAAAGCCACCCCCACCTCCCGGCCAGCCAAGCCATGAGCATGACATGATACTGCTGCACCTCCTCTCTTGTTCTCCCGAGAAACCAGGGTGAAATTTAAGCTCCTGCTTGACTTGCACAACTTTATGGGACAGCTCTCCCATGTCTGCTGAGGCTCCACAGCTCCTGCACTGCTGAGATCAGAGGGGATCTGTCACCCAGAGGTGGTGCAGCCCAACCAGATGGGTGAGGTGAGCCCAGCTGTGCAGATTCCACCGCTCAGTTTGAACACACTCTCACCTCGTCCTCTCCTTTGCAAACCTTTATGCAAATAGCTTTTCAAGAACATTTAATCCTCTAACCCTCCTCAATTACCACCCAAGCGTTATGGTCCCGGCAGGTCCAAACAGAGCTGCAGGAGGAGCAGAGGCACCAAGGCTTGGACCACGTGGGAAGCTCAGTGAAACTTAAGCAGATGCTTACGTGCTCTGCAAGGCTTGGTAGGAATAAAAAATATATCAGGTAACTAATTCCTTTCCATCATTCTCCACTCGTGAACTCAACACTTGAAAATACCATGTCTTATCACTTCCTTCTTTAAAACCACTCCTGGCATGGTTCCACCAGTATAAAATCTCCACGGTAGCTCCATCACCACTTCTCTTAAGCATCAGGGTAATAGAAGATGAGAGGATGCCACCACAACAGAATATACCTGTGTAACTCTGCTGGCTAACACGGGGAACTGGAAAGTCAGATGGATCCTGGTGTGTCAAAATAAGTTAAACCCAGGAAATCCTAGTGATGTATCATTGTCCTGATAGCAGTGCCAACAATCAGAGCTTCCCAGTGCCTTGGGCAGAATTCTTCCAATTCAAGGGGTTGGGAGGGGAAGCTCATAACCAAAGATGATCCTCCTGAAAATTACACTTGCCCCCTAAATCCACCTTTCAATCCTGTTTCACAAGACCAACAAGAATCAAAGGAAATTTTGCCCTGAAGTAATTTTTCTCCATGAGCCACAAAGCTCTTTGTAATTAAGTGAAAAACAGCTATTTTTGTTAACCTCACTTTAAAATGGTGTAAATAATGCACAAGGTGACTCAGCACTGAAGCCTGGAATAAAACCCAGGAGTCCTGGCTGCCTTGTTTCATAGAATCATCGAATGGTTTGGGTTGGAAGGGACCTCAAAGATTGTCTTGTTTCATACCCCTGCCATGGGCAGGGTCACCTCCCACCAGACCAGGTTGCTCCAAACCCCATCCAACCTGGTCTGGGACACCTCCAGGGATGGAGCATCCATAGCTTCCCTGGGCAACCTGTGCCAGTGTCTCACCACCCTCAGAGTGAGGAACTTCTTCTTTCCTTCAGAATACCCTTCTCCCCATACAATGTGACCATGGACAACACACCTTTTGTGACTCCGTGCTGCCAACCTGTTTGCACACACAGAAGAACATTTCTCCTTCCCAGGCACTCCCTACACCACAATGTAAACTGGGGGGATGAAGGTACTGGCCGAGATAACCAGTAGACTCCCCTCTCACAGGTTACATAGTGTACAGTGTATTAATTGGGGTTTTTTTCAGCATGACTAAGGTAACATTTCATTCTGGTTCATGTTGCACCACACCAGAAGCTGCAATATTTCACTGCAACCTTTAATTGTCCTGACTCATGCTGTCTAGAATAAAATACCCTCTTGGGAAAATAAACAGACAGACAAATAAAGCCTTAATGATGAAGCACCTACCAGTGAAAGCACCCTTTGATTACTTTTAAGACATGAAACAAGGCTGCAGGTGCAACACGCCAACCTAAGAGGGCAGGTGATGAACAGATTTAGAGCTTGACAGTAAAAAAAATGAAAAAGCAACAGTGGATTAGCTTTTAAAGCATTTGTCTCAAGCACCTAAAGGGTAGTCTGGAAAATAAAAGCTTTTCTATTATGGTGGCACTTGTGGAGAGAGGCAGGATAATGAAGTGACCGGTGATTAGTCTGCCCAGAGAAATGAGATATTGCTGGAACCTGGGCACGTCCATTCAGCACCCAGGGAAACAGCAGCAAACCCTGATCCTTGAGCTTTCCCACCCCCTCCGCTCAGTAATTATGATGGGTTTAGAACTGACACCTGCAAAAGAGACTTTTTAGGGCATAAGGAATAACTGGGTAAAAAGAGAGGGCTGGGGGAGGAAGGATGGACAAGAATGGGGCAAACAAAGGGATAAAATTGTAAGAGATGAGAAACCTTCCAGGGAACTGAGCAGCCTGGCAGCACCTCTGAATGGGCCTGCTGAGGACCAGGCTGATAGAGCAGTCAAGGAGATGTCCAGGAAAGCCTGTCACCCACCCTGTGCTCCCCACATCACCTCCTCACTACCATAACACTCAGAAAAAAGATCATCTTGTCAGCAGGCCAGGGAAAACCCCGGTGCAACAACCCCAAGAGTGGTGGCATCTCAAAGGGTCACGGCTTGGTTACTGCACCTCCCTCTCCACCCTGGTGTCAGCCCCAGCCTGATGCTCCTGGGCAGCTCTCAGAGCCAGACCAGCTCCCTGGGACAGCCCAAGCCAGAGCTCCTTTCTCCTCCCCAGGGACAAATGAGCTCAGTGAAATGCTTTTTGCTGACTTTGTTTGGAATTATTTTAGTTAAAATACTCTTTTCCCTGTTCAGAGAGCTGCCCGAGTTGTTCTTTATGCCCAACAGAACATAGGAGAGGAATCAGCTGCTCTGTTCTCATCTCTGAAATACAGCAAATTAACCAGATAATTAGCCAAAGAATTTTGCATTTAACATCACAACACATTTTGCATGAAAACTCTTGGCCTTCACTTCCCCGTGTTTCCTAAGATCCTCTGAGTTAACCATAAAAGTCTTTCAAGCAACATCTAAATGATTTCTCAACTCTATTAGCAATCTCTTCTAGTTTGCTATGCTCTATTTTTCATGTAGCAAATTAAGAGGTGACACCCCCCAGACCTGATACCTCTTCCCATTGCATTTTGGAAAACCTACAGGAGGGAGCTCAGTTAATCAGAACCAACAACCCTCTGCTCTTGGATGGAGACTGGCATCATTTTATATTCCCATTATATAACTAAAGCTTTCTTGTTTCAGATTTAATGCCTTATTTTCCACCAGCATCCCCCCACACACTCACTGTTGCACAGAGAGCCGGGTCAGGTTCAATTAATTCCTTTTAGCACATTTGAGATGCCCACATAGGTGGTAAAATTACCATTTTTATGAAGTTCTGAGGTTCAGGAGAGAGGCACAAGGTATCCCTTGGTACACGTTTTCCTCTCCTGTTTGTACACAGCACCAGAAAATGTCCAATGTTAATGAGTATTGGTTCTCTTCTACCTAAATTTAAGTGTTTGAGGAGAGCTGGGAAAGGGAAGGTTTGGGGCCAGGTTTGGAAAGGATATTTGAGAGACAAGGCATGATATCATAGGAATAACTTATTTAAGGAATCAGCAAAAGCAAGTACCCTTCACCTAGTCTGGATGTATTTTAATTTGCTATATATTAAACTCACTGGCTATTGACTTTGAGTTCCTAATAAATATTTTTCCAAAGACAGTTTTAGCACAATTTGTATGGAATACACACACAAAGGTAAAGTCATTATCAAGATTACTTCTTACAAGTAATAAGTACCTGCAGTTTCTGCCTCAATATTTCCCCTGTTCAAACAGGGCTGGAGATGAGGAAAGTTATTTCCCAAACCAGTCTTTCTGGTTTGCTGCACACACGCCTGTGCTCCCCACTGCTCAGCATTGCCATAACCTGATGAGTGATAATCAAATGCCTCTAAAAACCCAAACAAAGGCAGCTGGGGGAGTGCAGAGCTGCCAGGAGCCTCAGCTCATGGCTGGAGCTCCCCACGCATGACTTGGTAGCCCGAGGGAGCAGAACATCAGGACAATCACACTCATCCTCTGCCCAGGAGGTTTCACTGCTGTGACCCCACCAGGAACTTTCTCCTCCCCACAGCCAGGTGAGGAGCCCAGGAACCTCTCACCTTTCATTAACAGCCTCCAAATAAATCTGTTCTCCAGTAAGTCCCATCTGGTGCATTAACCTGGGGCAGCCTCTGGCTACACGGCAGCTCTGAGGCAGCATTAACTTCTTGACTTGATTTAGAGAAGTGGGTACTGGGACACCATGTATCCTGTAGCTTCACTGCTCCCTATTGTCTGGATCAAGCTGCAGGGTTTCCAAATGAGCAGACATCCCTGAACACAAAACCCTGGTTACTTCTTTTAGGGCAATCAAACAATAATGAGGGTTTTTTCTAGCAGGTAACACCAGGGTAAGCTGCCAGAGATGTATTGTCCTCAAAACTCCAGGCAATGCTACATCATATGTTTCATCAAGTCCTTTTCTCCAGTAAGCAGCAGCCTGAAGTTCTTTCCCATGAGTCTTGCAGTCTCTGTGCATCCAGACTCCCCAGTAACACTTCTTCCTTAGCAGGCACTAAGAAAACTCTGTGTATGCACAAGAAAAAATAGGCTTAAAAAATTCCCTTCTGTTCCTTTATTAGCCACTGGGGATTTGCTACAAGTTTTTTCCTACACAGAAGCACATCTTGATTGAACAAGAGGCCAGGTACTAATTAAAAAGCCTTTTGAGGATCAGCTGGTATTCAGCACCATTTTTACATCCCAATGGGTATTTGTTACCAATGCCCTATCCTGTGTCAATTTATTGTTGGCTGTAACCAGATATGAGAAAGAAATCTCACCTGCAAGGGCTGCTGCAGCAGCGAGGTCAACACCTTGTCAGCCCCTTGCTGCTGTGGAGCTGGAGTCCAGAGAATGGGCCATGAAGATCATGCAAGGGCTGGAACCACTCTCCTACCAAGACAGGCTAAGAGAGTTGGGCTTGTTCAGCCTGGAGAAGGCTCCAGGGAGACCTTCTGGTGGCCTTTCATTCATAGGGAACCTACCAGAAAGCTGCAGAGGAACTTTTTATAAGCACTTGTAGTGACAGGATGAGGGGTGATGGTTTCAAACTAGAAGAGGGAAGATTTAGATTAGGTGTAAGGAAGAAGATCTTCACACTGAGGGTGGTGAGACACTGAAAGAGGTTGCCCAGGGAGGCTGTGGATGCTCCATCCCTGGACGTGTTCAAGGCCAGGTTGGATGGGGCTTGGAGTAACCTGGTCTAGTGGGAGGTGTCCCTGTCCCTGGGTTGGAACCAGGTGACCCTTAAGGTCCCTTCCAACCCAAACCATTCTAGGACTCTAGAAACGCATCACGAACTCTGAAGTCAAAGGGATATATCAGGGTGCTGCAGCATGATAGATAAAAATAATTCAAAAATATACACACGTTGCTCTCATGTCCCTGTAGGAGTGGAAGAACAACTCCACAGGCAGAGAGCATCACCTGAGTGCCTCTTCCAGCACCTGAAACTCCACTTTTACCCAGTGAGACGGGAAGAGGAAGTTAATTAATTAGTTACACCTCCTGTGTGTATTTATAGAGCCCTGCACAGGCAGGAGGTGCTGCCAGAGCACAACCCAATTCTCTGCAGGTCTCACAGCATTCCATGTTTTCAAAGCTCCAGCCCCAAACAGTGAAGAAACATCTCCAGCTTTCACTGTAATTATTAAATCATCTTGCAGAGGAAATGTGAACAACACAACCCATCTTGCACTTAAAAACTCCAACTGGAAGGCAAATTGAGAAACAATAATAGTAATAATCAAAGTGCACTTTAAAAGGCCTAATTTTTAAAGTAAACCTTGTGATTTTCCAGCAGGTTGACTGCTGGATTTTAAATGTTTGAGGGGTCAGTCATACTATAGATGAAAAGCCACTCTTAGCAGATAAGCACTTCTTCAAAGTGAATCTTTTGGTATCTGAGGTGACAAGTTCAAGTAGGGATTTCTGAGAGAAAACAAAGAATAGCAAACCCCAGCATCCTGGGTACAAAGCAGCACAGGGAAGCACTGGGATGAGGTGTTATCAGACAGTGGAAGAGATGAATAGCTGGAAGAAGCTGGAGAAGAGGCTAGAATGCAGAAGATGGAGTAATTTTGGAGAATGCCTGGTAATTTTATCCTGATCTCTCCAAATGCAGGGTTACACTCCCTCTGCTCAGGCACAGGAGTGACTCAGCACTGGACTTTTCACTCCTCTCACTCCTCAAAGGGAAGCGTGTCACACACGAGGTCATCACGAGGCACAAGAAACAACCTCAACAGGCAGAGAAGTTAAACCCCTCTACATGTGACAGCAGTGAGATGTTCTAACCCAACAAATCTCAACCACAAGCTTTAAAAGCCTCAGCCCACTGCATTAGGACACCAAATAAACAGAAAACCAAGTCAGCCCTGCCAGCAAAGCAGTTGTGAAGGGGAAAAAAAAACCAACCCAGAGAAAAAATCTAATTATTTCAATAACAACAGCAGATAGTGAAATCCCCAAGCGTTATCAGCGTCTCCTCCAGACGGTGTGAGTCATTTGGAGAGCTGCAGAGTGCTGATGGAGCACAGGCTTGAACGGGAGGAGAGCCACCCATCAGCTGGGGAACCACCAGGCGTCTACAGGAGCACTTCCCTCCTCTTCTGAGCCTGGAAGAACCCACCCTGGCTTCCTGAACCCACACAAATTTCACCTTCACAGCAGCAGGTCTGAGAGGCTGGCAGCCAGAGACACGACAGCGCTTCCCTCCACCCTGGCAAGTCAAGTCCTCACTGATGCTTTCCTGTCAGCAAACAAACCCATCAGGATTCTCCAGCATGATGTGCTCTGACAGGACTCAGCATTAGGTGCCAGATCCAAGGAGCAGCTGCTTTCCAGCTGGCCCAGCTACACACCCTCTTCCTTCACACTCAGCAGCCAAGAAGGTCCAAGCAATTCCAGCCCTGCTCTTTCTGGTGGCTTTCCTGGCTCTTCTCTGTGGAAATGTGGTCAAGGCCACATTCCACTGCTCAATGACTGCACGCTGAGTCAGCTGAAAACAATTTAGAGGATTTACAGTTACCTTTGCTCTGACATTTCCTCACTGAGAAAGGAGAAATAAGGAAACTCACAATCAAGGAACTGAATTTGAGATTCCTTGAAGGAAAATCTGTATCTTCACCAAGTCTTGTGCCTGAGAAGTTCAGATTTTCCCTCACCACATCACACCAGCATTTCTGATCTGAGCGTGTAGCTGAGGAACCAGCTCTCAGGGGACTAAAGGTCTCTCCTGAAGTTCCTAAGCAGCAAAGCCAAGACTTTAGCGCACCCAATGTCTCTGCAGACCCTACAGCTCTTGTAGGGATGGTCACAATAGCAGCAAAGCACCTTCAATTAGCCAACACCAAGGACACAGGAATGAATAAAGCAGTTTGGGTTTTGTGTATGAATTCTGAGATTTTAAAGTATCTAGAAATTATATGTTGAATCAGTTCAGAGGTAGGGCTGAGCTTAAAAAGCAACAAAGGGGACTGGAAAGGTCAGCAGAGCCAGGCCCAGCACAGAACACAACGCTGCATTCAGGGCTGGCCACATCTGGAATTATTTGTGAGCAGCTGTTCCTGAGAAGTTCCATGTGTGGTCAAGCCCTTGGAAGGGAGAAAGCATTTAGAACAGGAGACAGTTGCTGGAGAAAAGGGGTTTGTGTGATTTCGGGTGTCTCCAGCAGTTGGTAACAGACACTGAAGTGTGGAGAACAGAGAGTTTACTCCTATAAGTAACCAGTCCCACAAGCCAAAAAACAATGTTTCCACCAAGCTCACTACTGCTCAGGAACTGGAGACTGGCCAGTTTGGGTCAATCAGAGACATCACTGGGAAACTGGGGAAAACTAATGAAAATCAGAGATGCCCCTTAAACCAGAAGGGGCTGTAAGCCCTGGAGGTGCACAGAGACCTAAGGAGGACTCTCTGGTGGTGCTAGGAGCTGTCACTGCAGTTTTTCCAGCAGTGTCATTATCTCCCTATGAAACCTCCTTCCCCCTTCAGAGTGTCACGGGGAGAAGGAGGAGGGTGTTTGGTTTTCCTTCCAGTAATGAACTGGGCTGGCAGCCTCAGCAGTTCTCTGCACGGCTGCAGACTGAAGCTGATATACTCCCATCACCCCAGCAACCAACTGGGCAACGTCTTACATGAAGACCAGCTCTTGGCTCTGCCAACAGGGTCCCTGTAAAAGACCAAGGGAGCTCTGCCACCCTCCCAGCTTCCCCTGGGGATAAGGGAGCGACCAGAGGCTTGTTACCAGCGACAACGGACTGTGGAAGCGTTCAACAAATTAGGTTGTAGATGAAGAAGGTCAACAGGACTTGGGTTAACCCTCTGGGCCTGAATTTAGGGGCTCTCTGTAACCACAAATAGCAGGATTTAAGAAGAACCATCTCCTGAAATTGATATCTTACATGGGCCTTGTTTTCCTCAACCATTAATAGGGGACGGAGGTTTTTAGTCTATGAAAATAAGTGTTTTCATGTGTGCCCATGAGCAGCTCCCTTGGCTGTGGAAGGAGCTGGGAAAGTCCCTGTTTAAAGGGAAGCTGCTGACAACACGTGAGATGAAACTGCAAAATTAACACATCCCTGTAGTTTCCTCTTCTTTTTTTGCAACCCAGGCCTTGTTTGGGGCTAGGCAAGCACTCCAAGTCTGCTTGGAGATCAATTTACCTTCAGAATACTCTTCAGACCTTCTCCTATCCTTGAGTGTATTCCCCTGGACCGACCCTACCAAGAGCTGGCTCCAAGTAGGTTTTGCTCATGCAAAAGCACATTGAAGGCGGTTTTCAAGAGCAGGGATGTCTCCAAAGAGCATTGTTTGCAAAGAAAAATGGCTCCATTTCAAACACAGATGTTGGGCCACATGCCTGAGGTCCAAACTCACTCATTCCATCTGTAGTGAGGAGCTTGCTCTGCCTTTGATGCCATACAAAGTTCTAGGCTATCACTAATGGAATACAGGAAAACAGTGTTGTGGCCCCTCTTCCCATCACTTTGAATTACAAGATATGCTCAGAAACCATTAAAAAAAATTAATAAGCAATTTAGTGCTCTATCTACCTTTTGATGCTTATTTCATGGTATATAGTGATAAGGTTCTCAAAAGCTTTTCTCCCAGCACAGCTTTATTTAAAAAAAAAAAAAAAAAAAAGATTTTCACACAGTTACTGTAGGCATATGGAATTAAAATAATTGGTTACTTTATGGAAATAGTGTTTTAAAACACACATTGGTCCAGCACAGTTACAGTCCTAGAGCTCAGCACAGTGCCACTGAACAAGCTGCAGAGACACGGTGTCTGTTTACAAATTACATTTACCTCATGCAGTCACTAAAGCTACTCCATTAAATTATCAGTAAAAAGAGAACGTACAAAGAACTGCTTGAAAATTTGGTATTTCCAGAAAAAAAGCTTGTGCAATATCTTGCTACTTTTAAAAAGGACAAAGCCTCCCGAAATACACAAATGAAGAAGTGTGGCCAGAAATTCAAGCCTGTTTGCCTGGTTAGAATGCTCCCCCAAGGGCTGAAATCTCATCTGCCACATTCCAACCCTGAACAAGGTCTGGAGCACTAATTTATAAACCCTGGGGAAAACCCGTTGAGAAATTCCAGGTTATTGAGCAGCATTGCAAAGAGGAAAATTGCTGTATAATGCCTAGTGAAAAGGAGGAACCACGAAGGGCTGGAGTTCCTCAGCCAGCCACGTTTGCTTTGCAAGAGTGAGCTGCACCCAGAGACTGGGCTGGCGAGGAGAGTCATGACGAGACAACAGCAAATCCCACCAGGACAACACCATCATCTTATTCCAGCCAAGAAGATCTTGCTTGTGCTCACCCAGCTGAGACTGCCCCCAGCTTGAACTGTCTGCATTAAAAGACAAAGAGCTGAGTTCAATTCTTGGCATGCAAAGGGAACAGGGGCTTTCTAGGCTTTAATGTTATGGGAAGTGTCAGGTTAAAAGTCCTTCCCTGAGTCTGATCAACCAGCGGCTTCAGCCTCTCCGAGGAGCTCCACAATGAAACAGGAGTAAATCTGAGAGCCCACAAGCAGCAATGCACTGTCACCTTCAGGATGCTTCACGAGGTTATTCAGCCATGGCACCCACTGGAAGGGAATGCAAGGCCCAGAAACCCTTGAGAAATTCAACTGGGGGCCATGATGATCATCTAAGAGAGGATCCAACACATCCACACTGCTCCCAGTGCAGGAGTGGAGGTGACACTTGGCTCGGTCAGATGTGCTCCAACTACAGCCCTCACCTGTTACCACGGGTAATAAGTAATCGGCCACCACAAAGCATCTCGGGCCAGACACTTTGCTGGAAGCCTTGAAAGAAAATTATCATGGCTCTTTTAATAAGTCTTGTGCTTTTACTGTTTTACCCAAAGCAGGAAGAAAACCAGATCAGGGATTGTGTAAGAGGAGGCAGCTGACAGAAAAAGCAGGTTTTACACCACCTCCGAGGTGTCTCCAGAGGTGCTGGGATAACAAACTTCACCTTCACAGCTTCAGCAGGAATGAACACAGGATGCAGGAGAAAACAGAATATAAACGGGGCTTCAAAGCTCCCATTCCTCCCATCTTCCCCACTCCACATCAAGCTCTGGTCCCAGAACAAAGCAGCGGGTGTGAGTGTGAAATGCACATTAAGTGCTGGGGTTTACATCTTAATTTGCTTTCTGGAGATACACTTCAAACGTGTTTGCAAACAGGGGTTTTTTTTCCTCTCCAGAAACAATACACAGAAAGTTCCTTCAGCAAATAAACATATCAGAATGACAAATAGTGAGGTAATAACTGGATGTTGCCATGCTAAGAGGCTGAATGAAACCCGGGAGATGCTCTCAGCCCTGGCCACTGCCTCCTGCTCCTGCTTCCAATAGGCAGTAAATTCCGAGGAGCACACAAAAGGTGGACATCTGCCCTTTCTGCTTCCTTTTCCATGAATGCACATTGAAACCCACCCGGTTCTGACTCAACAGCTCAAGAGCTGCCTGCTCTGGTTGTTAGCCTCATGACTGGAAAGCTCAGATCCTGTCCCACCTCTTCTGCTTTCTGTCCATCATATACACAAAGTCACCTTATTTCTCCTTTCCACCACCTATTCCATGGTTCTTCTTCCTTTTCTCCAGGCTGATGACTGAACAGAAGCTGGGAAGAATATTCCTTTTGATGGCATTGGACTATTAGTAAAAAATAAGGATTTACTTTCCTTTATTGACCACTGTCAGGAGCAGAATGTCAAAACATTACACTCTCTAATGATACCAGGGCCTCAAGTTTTCAAAGTAAAAAAGAAACACGTTTCAAAGAGTGCTTGGTAAAGGGAGATTAAATGTTTTATATTGTTGTAGAAACACTGTAATACAGGATACAGGGATTTTTCCCAGGAAAAGCATCCTGGGGGGATCCTGGAGCAGGGAAGCTGTGCAAGGGGAGCTAGAGGGCACGCAGCTGACAGCGACAGCTTGCAGCTCTTCCCCAAGCTCAGAGACTTGCTCTTTTCTGTCCCTCTTCCCCTCCCAGCCAAAAAGCTACTGCTACAGGTAGGACAAGGGATAACAAACAGGTAGGACAAGGATTCTGCAACCCACAGATGTTACCACTCAGCAAACAACTCTTTTTTCCCCCTGAAGAAAACCTGCATGGGCACAGTTGATTCTGCCCAGATCAATAATCAGAAAACATCCCATACTAACAGCCAGGAGTGCTGGGCTGGAAGTTAAAAATGCTTCTACAATCCTATTAAATGCAAGTCTTGCTCCTAAGAATACAGATTTTTATCTCGATGCTGAAAAGCAAGATGCTGAGGGAATGTAAGAGGTCTCCCGTTTGGAGCATCAACTATAATAAGTTAATACAAAGTTCTGTCATGCTCTGCAATATCCACACAACCAGCAAAAAAAAGGTGACTGGCACTGCCAGAACTAAACCACATTTCATCTGCAGACTTCCCCAAAACCCAAGACCCGTTTGGAAGAAAGCTGGATCAAATCATTGCCGAACTTCACCTGGTTTTAGCCACAGAGCTGGAACCCCTCACACTGACACTGCCAGATACTCACAAATGTTTGAGTTTTCATCCGAAGTGAGCTCCACACGTTCCCAAGGGGATTCACTCCCCAAAAAATCCCGTGGTGCTCCTGTTTGTTGAATCCTCTCTGGAATGTGTGTGTTTACACACAAGGGACTGTATATTGCACATTGTGCTTTTTTCTGTCACAAAGGAAGCTGGGGAGTGTAAAGGCTTTGGCATTAGCACACTAGACGTATTTAATTTTTAAGTAGTTTTGTTTCTAAGTAAGAGGAACCAGAAATGACTGACCCAGCTTCCCACAGTACCCGAGTCATTGTGTAGTACAAACAAGAAGATATTCAGCAGCAGCTTTCCTAAGGAAAGAAATACTTAAGAAAGAAAATGCATGCACACAAATTCAGAGAGATTTTGCAGTGCTGGCAGGAGCTACTCTCCTTTGGTTTGTGGCAGAGTAAGCTGAAGTAGGTGGAGTCAGCATAAATTACCAAGACTCTGTTGATAACGTATCACACGGTGAAATAAGAACCCGCGTCTCCAGCTTCCAGCAGCTCTTTTCATAAATAACTTTGAGTTTGGTAGAAACAGCCTTGATCTGTAAACCAGGTGGCAACAGCATGCCCAAGATGACAAGTTTTACATTATACTGATTCCCCAACTCCCTCTTTTTTTCTCCACCAGAGAGTATTTCTGCACTACCAGCCCTGAAGTAGAAAAATCCCAACTGAACTGCACCAGCACTCGGCGTTTTCCCTATCGCCATCTGCACAAACCCAAGCCTGGGGTGAAGGAGACGATTTGCCACGAAGATAATCAGCACTGCCTCATTCCACAAGAATTTTAACTCCCCCATAACCTGGCCCTCCAGAACTACCCCTGCTAAACCCACATCGTATCAACAGCACTTAGTTATCCATTAGAGAGGAAAAAAAATATTACAGTGAGCACAGAGCCCTTGTGACTGTTCTCACCCAGCCAAAGTATGTGCTCTGCTCTGCACAGGGTGTATTACATTTCTCATCGAAAAAATGCACGTTTCGGCCATGCTAATACCCACATTCCATGTACTGTACCCGAAAATGCCCCGGGGACCCCTGTCACATGAAGAATAGGATGCAAAATCCGAGTTCGCCTGCGTTCTCCATGCCGGCACTGCCCACACCGCGGCAGCTGATTGAAGGAGGCAATTAACCTCTCTCCATTCAAATGCTCAGCCACTTAACAGCCCCGGTCACACACACAGGCTTAAAACACGCTAACGATTACAATGAAGCTGCGTTGGCTACCTGGAAATGACACCCTGCCTTGTTTCAAACCATTCTCTCGGTTTTTCTGTGACACTGCTGCCTACAACCGACCGTGGAACAATTCCTCGCTCGGAGATACGGCGGCGGTTTCATACCCGGCTATGGGAAAGCAGGGTTAAAAAAAGGCAGAAAAACCACAAAAAAGGCAGAAGGCATCTCGGAGGAGCGTTTATCTGCGGGTGATTTATTGCTAGCACTGACCTTTCCGATCCATGCAGGCTGCTCCCAGCTCCCGGCGCTCCCGCAGTGATCGTGTAGATGCCGGGAAAGGCGGCGGCAGCTCCGCTCCCTCCCTCCATGTTGCTCACCCGCACTCACACTCACACTCATGCTCACACTCGCTCGCTGCAGGAGCGGCTCGGCTGGAGGCTGCAGGAGGGGAGCGGGGGAGGACCGAGGTTGTCCCCCCTCTTCTCCAGCCTTCCCACCCCACCCCCTCCTCCTGAACCCCCGGTACCTGAACGCCATCTGCTCCCGACCGCAGCCCGGCTCCAGCCGCGCCGACAGGGGCTGAACCGCCGGATTCCGACCCCCCCCGAAAGGTAGATAGAAATGAATAGCACAAACCAGCTGGTGACTGGGGGCTCCCATCCCGCCTGCCCTCCCCAGCAGCCCGGCTCTCCCGAGGCTGTCACAGCCATTCTGGCTGTAACCCTTTCCCAGCTGGAGCAGCAGAGGGAGGTGAAGGAATTTCTTTGTCCAGTCCCTCGGATCCACGCAGGGATGTTCCTCCTGCTCTGGATGTGCTCATCCCCAAATCAAACTTCAGCAACTCTCACGCAAGTGACCAGCAAGGGTCAGAAAGAGCAAGAGTCTGTTCCCAGTTCTGCCCAGTGTGTAACCTTGGCTAGCCCCCATTAATCTATTGGCAGCTCTGCTTCTCCTCTTTGCAAACAGGGTAATATTTACCGCGCTCCCAGGGGAGACTCGTGAGGCTTAATTAATTTCTGTGCTTATGCAGCCGGTGTTAGAAGGAGCTGGATAAAAACTGGCATTATCTTCTCTAGTTTACACACTCAAGAGGAAATAAGCACATTACCCAACTCGCAAATCCCATTAGAAGGCTGAGATCTCTCAGCAGACCACCACTGCAGCTGCCTAGATGGGGAGATATCCTAGGAGGCAGTGAGGTCTAGCACATCAAGAGCAAAGCTTGGCTGATGGAGGACTGCCTTTTAGTCCTGGCTTTGCCAGTAGCTTGCGGCATGACCTTGATCAAGCCACTTTAGTCTTTCTGTACGGGTATGAAAGGTGGAGTTATTCTCATTTCTGTGAAACACCCCAAGTTGTATTTTATTCTTGTATTATCACTGCTACTTTTTGCTGAAGCTCCAGCTCAGCTGTAATTTGTAACTAACAGTATCAGATACCATCCAGACACAGCCCATGGAAACGTTTGTTAAATGCTGTATAACTGAATGACAATAACCTCGTTAATTAGACCTAATGCATAACGATGGTGTCACATCAACCACTAGTTCAGCAGTTAGAGGAGAGGAGAAGAGGCAAGCTTGGCAAGGAGTGAGCAAAGTCAAACAGGTTAGACCTGTTCTGTGCCTAGAAAGCCTCCTGATTGCTTCTAAATCCCTTTCTCCCAGTGCTAATTTTCCTTTGTTCCACCAAAACAGACAAGCAGGAATGGGACACGCTAAAGATAGAAGAACTAGATAGGAAACTACACGCCCATTTTGGAAAAAAAACAACCCCAAAACTATTCTGACTTTGCATCAGTAGCTGCTGAGCTTCAGGAATTGTTACAACCCTCTCCCTTCCCCCTCAACCATCCCAACCTGTGGCGGAGACCAAAGGACACCGGGGGGATTCATCTCAGGGACTATATCCCTCAACTTGGGGTTTTGATCTCTCTGACTTGAGTGGATGGGGGCCTACAAGAAAACTAGGGATAGACTGTTTACAGTGGCTTGTAGCAATAGGACAAAGGGTAATGGCTGCAAACTGGAAGAGGGGAGATTGAGATTAGAAATTAGGAAGTTGTTCTTCACTGTGAGGGTGGTGAGACCCTGGCACAGGTTGCCCAGGGAAGCTGGGGATGCTCCATCCCTGGAGGTGTTCAAGGCCAGGTTGGATGGGGCCTGGGGCAACCTGCTCTAGTGGGAGGTGTCCCTGCCATGGCAGGGGGGTTGAATTAGATGATCTTTGAGGTCCCTTCCAACCCAAATCATTCTAGGATTCATGACAGGAAAAAACAGCAGCACACTGCAAAAGTGAAGGTGTCTGCAGAAGGTGATGGGGACAGAGCCAGCAGCAGAACTCTGCAGTGGTCCAGGACCCCAAAGCACTGACATCAATGAGATCAAGGTGAGAACAACCTGTGGAAATTCACCACCCAGCTGGAGTACAATAAAATCCTGTGCTGCACCCTATGGTAACCACAGGGAGAGGATAACCCACTGCAAAAGATCCAAGGCAAACCCCAACCCTGCAGCTGCTGGGCCAAGTGATCTGTGTTCACCCCAAGCTGAATGACCTGCTCTAGTGGGAGATGTCCTTGCCATGGCAGGGGGTTGGAACTAGATGACCTTTGAGGTCCCTTCCAACCCAAACCATGCTAGGATTTTATGAAACAGCAACAAACACAAAGCAAACCCAAAGCTGTCATTTTATGAAGTGATAAAGCATAAAACCTCAACTGATCCTATCCACGCTGCATCTGTGGTAGCTTAAGGTCTAACTACTGTGTGGAACAGTGGAGAAGAAGTAGCTGCAGGGAAAAAATTAAGCAAATGTATTTACTGTAGAGCTCCAGAAGAGGTATTTACAAGGAAGCTGCATTTAAGAAGTTGAGCATATCCACCACCTCGTTACTTTTGACAGTAATGGGCCATTTTTCTAATGCAGACAAGATCTGGTCTCCAGTCAGCTACATTTTAGCCTTATTTAGGGCTTAAATTATCACAATAATAGCAAAACAAAATTAAAATTTTGACCCAAATTGTGGTTTGGGTTTTTTTTTAATTAAGAGAGCAGAGCAGAATGATATCACTAACTGCAGGCTCCAATTTGCTGTTAAATTAGCAATGGGCTTGGAAACATTTTATCTCTTAATCCTTGGGGTAACAGAGAGTAGCTCAGAATCAAAATTAACAACAAATTGAGAAAGCTTCTCCATGACACAGTTGAGCTCTTGATCAACTTAACTTCCAGATTGCTCCAGCTCACAAGAATGATAATTAAATTTACACAGTGATTCAGCTTTCTACCAGCTAAATAAACCTGGGGAAGCTGCCCCAAGAACTCCTGTTTGACAACTCTCTCCTCACAAACTTCTGTCAACCCCTTCCAGATGACCCGACTCGTGTCACCTCTGCCAAAAGCCATTCCCCACTTTGATAGTTGCTCTGAGTTTTAACATCATTCCATGTAAAAGAGAGAAAAATGCTGAGCAAGAGTGGGGTTTAAGTGTAACCTCTTCGGCTGCTGGAGGTTATGTAGGCAAGGAGAGAGCTGCTGCCAGGCCTCCTTCACTCCTAGAGTCATTCTTCATTCAATTAAAAATGGATCGCAATTAATAATGCATGCATGACAAGATAATGTAGGGCTGCTCTGGATTCCAAAAGCAAATGAATTAAATGAGAAAATACTTCAATGTTGAGATGTATATATTGCTGAGCAAACGACTCGAAGCAACACCCTTCTCCTGTAGACTGCAGCCATGATTTTAGCTCGATATGCCCTGAAGCAAGTTCAGGCCATATGAAGCCCAGCTGGGCAGCTGGAACCAAGAACCTAAAATATTTAAAAGAAAATCTTGCTGCTAGCCCAAGATGGGAACTATTTCATTGCTATATGATGACACAGGTCACAAACTGCTCCCTATTGCAGCGTGTGACAGGACATTTGCCATGGCCAAGGCACAGAGCACAGGCAGTTGTAGCCTGTTCCATCTCTTGTTGGATGAAAAACAGCATTTTTTTAATACCGGGAGGACTTGGTGAATCCCAACACAAGAAAGAGAAACCCAGAGCACAGTTTGACTGACAAAACACACGTACAAGCCTTTCAAGCCCTCACCACATCAGACACTCCTTTGGCCCGATTTCTGAAGGGTTGAAGCTCTGCCTTCTCCACCAAGACAACATCAAGGCTGAGCAGCTGCAGCAGAACCTTCCAATCCCTGTCCAAAGGTGCATTCCTGCACATCCACCCCTACCAGAACTAGGCTCAAGGCTGTTCCTGCAGTACAAGGCTCCTGTCACTGCTGCACACCTCCACAATCCATCATCTTCAAAGGCTGTTTACACGCCTGGGGATTATTGCCTCTCCACAGCAGTTGTTGCCCTGCTGAATTCCTTGGTAGAGACCTTGCTCTTCTCATGACCAGCTCACCTACTGCAGGGACGTGACTGAGTTCTCTACGAACTGCAGAGTATGTGCTAAGGAGAGGCAACACTTTAGGCTCGCAGTGAAAAACCCAGCCCTGCAAAGAGCTCAGACAGGACTGCAAGAGTCTGAGATGGAGGAACCACCTCCTCTCACATTGGCTACATAACATGGAACATCCTCAACTCCCAACCAAGCCTTTTTTTTTTTTAAAAAGGTGTCAAATACAATTTTTGTTACCACACAGGCTATTAGAGGAACATTCATCAGCACAGCTATTGCTGGAGGTGCCAAGCAAGAACAGACAGTGTCCTACCAGAGCCACCAGCCACAGCACAGGACAAAGACCAGCAGCATCCGCACAGCCTGACATGGTTTATGACACCTCTGCAGTAGAGACTGACACATCCACAGCCAAACCCACGCTGATGACTTAAATCCTTCCTTATCTGAGTGTTGTACTATAAAAGGTACAAGTGTAAAACCACGACAGGATGCTTATACTGCTGCTTGAAGAGGGAGCTAAGGAGCAGCTCTAAATCCTGATGGGACTCGTGGCACACACTTCTCAGTCATGAGCCATAACCTTCACGGGTGGAATCCCTGTCAGGAGTGGCAGAAATAGGTACTCCCTGCAACTTACTGTCAGGGAAACCTCATTGCAAAGTGAGGAGGAGCCAGCCTCGTGAGGCAGCTGACTCAGTTCAGTGTTCCCACACCACTTCTCTTCCCCTGTCAAGCTGCTCAGTACAAGTCCGTGCTTGCAGAGATGTTTGCAGTGCTGGCCCAAGGTGTGTCTGGCCAATCCACCTGCTCGTATTCAGCACTGGCAATACCCCAGCCACCTGCCCTCCAGGGGATGAGGAACGTGGCAGGGGAGGGAGTATGTACCCGAAGCATCTTCTCCATAAAAGTGCCTTGGACGTGGGAAAAGAAAACTCTGTGCTACAAAAAAATATCAAGTTTTGTTAATTCCATCTGCAGAAGGCAGCTATGCAGAGACAGATCAGCAGCCTCACAGCTGCCCAGGAATTCATGCCTTGGACTTGCTTCTACTTCATTTTTGGATCAAGACTTGAAAACCTGTTTCTCCTGAGCCTACAGAAAATGCAAGATAAGCAACTATCCCTATCCTGAGGGATAGGGAGCAGCGACATGAGGGAGGAATTACCACAGACAAGTTTTGGGGTTCTCCAGACTTGGTGAGAACAGAAGCAGGTTCAGAAGTAGAGGCAGGCTCAGAGGCATTGCTCAAGGATATGGTGTAGAAGTTGCCTGCTAGAGACAGATAATGGTTGGACTCGATCTTAAAGGTCCTTTCCAACCACAGCAATTCTGTGATTCCGATCCTGTGAACAGAGAAGTTGCTTGGGCACCTGACACCACTGCAAAGGATGTTGCCACCTTTAAAACTCATGGGCAAGAGAGCAACACTGTCTTTTTATTGATGATGCAACTGGACTGCCTAGCTGGTGAAGGACAGCCACAGCTTGAGATGTTCTGGGGTGGAAGATGGCCAAGTCTGGAGACAAAGGGTCTGAGCAACAGGGGAACAGACCAAATGGTAATTGGCACAGGCACATTTCACTGCAGCCAGGTCAAAGTCCTCAAAGGTAACAGCATCTTGGCCCACAAAGGACAGCACCTAAGGAGGCAACTTTTTCTCCAGTGTGAGAGGTTAGCAGCAACAAGGAGACAGAACATCCTGAAAGAGATTTGAGCATCCACAGATGTGTGTCACAGAATCACAGAGTGTCAGGGGTTGGAAGGGACCTCCAAAGATCATCCAGTCCAACCCCCCCACCAGAGCAGGATCACCCAGAGCAGGTCACACAGGAACACATCCAGGGGGGCTTTAAAGGTCTCCAGAGGAGGAGACTCCACAACCTCCCTGGGCAGCCTGGGCCAGTGTCTGGCACCCTCACCATGAAGAAGTTTCTTCTCATATTTAGGTGGAACCTCCTCTGTTCCAGCTCACACCCATTGCCCCTTGTCCTATCACTGGATGTCCCTGAGCAGAGCCTGGCTCCATCCTCCTGACACTCTCCCTTTACATATTTATAAACATTAATAACTTTACCCCTCAGTCTCCTTTTCCAAGCTAAAGAGCCCCAGCTCCCTCAGCCTTTCCTCACCAGGGAGATGTTCCACTCCCTTCAGCATCTCTGTAGCTCTCAACCAGAGAGATTGCACAGCAGCTGAAAAATTTCAAATGCTTCCTCCATCCACGCATCCCTCTCATTCCTGAGCATCACTCCACATCTCCTCAAGTCCCTTTTCAAGCAGCTGCTCTCCACATACAAGCTGATCTTCTCTTTTGTCATAGAAGCTGAAAAATGTGTGTCAACTCCTAGTAGTGCTGGTTGTCCAGGCCAGCAGACACCAGGCACCTTAAGCCTGCACCAAGACATCCAACGGGATCGCATGGTCCATCCTCTGCAGCAGGAGGGATCTGACTCCACGGCTGCACACCAGCAAGTCTCCATCTGGGAGAGCTGGGAATTCTGTTCAGCACTGTCATGGAGCTGCCATGCACCCAGTATCTGAATGCACCACCATACAAAGGACTCCAGTTTCCTCTTCTCCCCAGGCACAACGCCAGCAACATGCTGCTGTTTGAGATTAGCCAACCATGATTTGATTCAGGGGAATACCCTGTAATAATTCTGCCTCTACCTCACCTCAGTACCCTCCTGGATGAAAGCTTTTAATTCAAATATCCCCCAAGACAGTTGCAAGGGAGGAGAATTTTTGCCTTCTCTACCACTGCCTGTTCTTACCACAGTCACAATCCTCCTTTCGTTCCAACTGACCCTCTCTGAAGCAGTCCCACAGCTTTGCCTGCCCAGATGCTAAAGTTTGCAAATAGTGTGGGTGAGGTGTCCCCAGTTGTATGTTCCCTCAGCCCTACTCTCTCATCACATGAAGGCAGTTACACCTTTGTTCTCCACACTCCACACCCAAGAACTTCACCCAAGCACCTCCCTAGTAAATGATGTCACTGATGTCCTTGTGAAAAGCAGGGAGCAGGATAAGAGGAGATGAGTGATTACTCAAAAATTACCAAGGATTCTGTGCAATCTCTCAGAGCTTGGGTTCAGTGTCACACCAGGTTCTTCACCTTTACCCAGGAGACAACGTGTGCTGCTGCTTTAGAGGTTAGTGATTAGGGGCTGCTACTGAAGGCAGACGTCAGGGGATGAGCCTCAGTCAAGCCCTGCACGAAGCTTCACTGCCTGGAGCTGGCTCCTGCAGGGACACTATCATGGGATGAAGGTCTCTTCAGTGACTCCTCATGACCTCTCCCTTGCTCTCGTATTGTAAAAAGACATTCTCAGAGTTGTTCCTCCTCCACTAGACTTAAAAGCCTCTCTCAAGCCACATCAAATGAGCCAAACCATGAAGCTCACCAAGCTTTCACTTTACCCTGCTATTCACATCTCTTCTCATGCCTTTAATTCACCAGGTTCTCACCCAACCATATTATTTTTCAACTTTTCACCTTTTCATATTTCCTGCTCTCCACCTTATTGCCCCCTGCTTTCCCACTCACATCTTTCACTGCCCTGCTGTTACTTTATTCACCTTCTATTTCCTTTTCCTAAAGTATCAGTCCTTTCACAAGCCTTTATCCATATTCTTCTTTCCATTCTTTAATTCCTTTTATTATCATAACATTTCCCCTTTCCCAAAGGTTGCTTTGTAAAACTCCTTTATTCTGACACAGTAGGGAAAAAAAAATTTAAAAAAAGAGTCTCCTCTTTTCAAGTGAGTCTTGCAATTGTTAAACTTATGGAGAGGGGTTGGAGAAGGTTGAGGAGTCCTGTTTGGTTTTGGGTTTTAGCAACATCCTTCTGCTGCCCCTAAAGCAACATTTTATGCCAACAGCTTTTAAGGTCAAATAAAATACTAACAAAATCCAGTAGAAGTTAAATAAAGTACCCAGTGATCTTAAAACAAGCCTCTCCTTGATCCCAGAACCTCACCAAGAACACCTGAAAGAGTAGAGGACTTCATCTCCCACCAGGCTTGCTGCTTACAAGGGACTTGCTCCACCAGCACCACACATCACTAAGAATCCTGCAAACTCATTTTTACAGCCATGCAACAGCCAGTGTCAACAGGATAATGCAAATGTCATGCGTCAGATGACATAAGAGAGAAGGAGTTCAGTCAGGTAACTCCCCCAGACATGGCACATGTTGTTAGGCTGTAGATGGCCTTTTTTTTTTTTCCAAGTGCTTAAAGATAACAGGGCTTTGGGCAGGTAAGAGAGAATGAAAGCAATGAATGAGCTATGCTAGAAGCTCAGGTTCAGAGCCTTCTGGAAGAGGCCATGCCAGTCTGGAGAAGAGAAGGCTCCCAGGGGACCTTCTGGTGACCTTCCAGGATCTGAAGGTGCTACAAGAAAGCTGGGGAGGGACTTTTGAGGCTGTCGGGTAGTGGTAGGACTGGGGGGAATGGGTCAAAACTAGAGGGGGGGAGATTGAGATGAGACGTTAGGAAGAAGTTGTTGCGCAGGGGGGTGGGGAGACACTGGCCCAGGTTGCCCAGAGAGGTGCTGGAAGCCCCATCCCTGGACATTTGGAAGGCCAGGCTGGCTGGGGCTGTGAGCAACTGATGGAGTGGGAGGTGTCCCTGCCCATGGCAGGGGGGCTGGAACTGGATGATCTTTGAGGTCCCTTCCAACCCCGACAATTCTATGATTCCATGCTCTGCCCTCAGCACCAGCAGGACCCAATGACTTGCAAACACTACTAGCTGCAACTCTCCAAATAACTCAGGTGTGGTACAAGCTGTGATAGCAAGGGCTGGATAAACCAGGGTTGAGGCCACACTTTAGCCCCTGCTTTGCTCAACAGAAAGGACCCAATTCAACAAACATGAAAGAAACAGAATATCCACAACCTTTCAAAATAAGGCTGGAACCTCCCACTGCACAGGGACAGTGTCTCATCTTTGCTGCAGGGGGATTATCTGATCAAAGTTCTATATCAGCAACTTCTCCCCATTCTAAGGACATGAATATTCTGGTTTGTGAGTAATATTCATGGTAACTGTCACTTGCTGCCTTACATTAACTACCCTCATTCCACATCTAGAGAGACATCACTGAGATCCCAGTGACAGAGAAATGTCTTCTTAATTTATTGAATGTTTATTAAACATTGGAGAGGTGGATAATGGATGGAAACGTGTCTTACACCCATCACATAATAGAAATGCTGCAAAGAAAGAGATGCTATTCCCAGTTCTACACCACAGCTCTAAGATTTAACTGGTCCTCTGATGTTCGATGTTGTTAGGTGGAGAGAGGTTCTCCTGCCCCTCTACTCTGCCCTGGGGAGACCACAGCTGGAATAGTGTGTCCAGTTCTGGGCCCCTCAGCTCAAGAAGGACAAGGAACTGCTGGAGAGAGTCCAGAGCAGAGCCACAGAGATGCTGAAGGGAGTGGAACATCTCCCTGGTGAGGAAAGGCTGAGGGAGCTGGGGCTCTTTACCTTGGAGAAGAGGAGACTGAGGGGTGAGCTCATTAATGTTTATAAATACATTAAGGGAGAGTGTCAGGAGGATGGAGCCAGGCTCTGCTCAGGGACATCCAGTGACAGGACAAGGGGCAATGGGTGCAAGCTGGAACAGAGGAGGTTCCACATCAATATGAGAAGAAACTTCTTCATGGTGAGGGTGCCAGACACTGGCCCAGGCTGCCCAGGGAGGTTGTGGAGTCTCCTCCTCTGGAGATGTTTAAAGCCCCCCTGGACGTGTTCCTGTGTGACCTGCTCTGGGTGACCCTGCTCTGGTGGGGGAGGTTGGACTGGATGATCTTTGGAGGTCCCTTCCAACCCCTGACATTCTGTGATTCTCTGAGGTTTAATTCTGGTTACCAATGCCAGAAGAATATAGTAACAAAACACACTATACATTTTTACAATCATCTTTTCATGAAAAAAAATCAACCATTTTGTTAAAAACTGGACATTAGTCTTTTCTATTTAAAACACATTCTGAATTTTCTCAAAGTGCAGCTTCTGGGATATTTTTTTGAAACACCACCCAAAGCTTTTTAACACAGAGCTCAGTTAAATGGAATAAAATGGCTGTTTTGAACATGAAGAAGAGATTATACTTTTTTTTTTTCCTTTTTCTCAAATGGAAAAAAGAGAAGATGAAAGACAAATCTAATTTTCTCTCATTACAATCCATTGATGCACAGATTTTGCTTAATTGCTTTCCTTATGGGTATAATCCAAATGTTTAAAACTATAATAAACCTACGAAGCACCACAAGAAAATAAAAGAAGATGAAGAAAGAGCTTGGGGAATCTTTTAGCAAATTTTTCATTAGATTTTTCTGCACGGAGAACATCATCCAAGAAGCTTGGGTGTGTGTTACAGCAAGAAAACATAAAAGCTCAATGATCAGGGGGAAAAGGACGTGCAGAAAATGATATTACTGCCCTGCTTTCCAGACCACCAAAGGCACCAGGGTATTGGTTTGGTGGGAAAGGGAATATGAGAAGTTGTTAAACAAATGTTCTAGAAAAATGAGCTGTAATACAGACTAAAAAATTCCATTAAAAAAATTAAATATATATATATATAAAAATTACACCTTGGCAGTAGTTCAGAGGTAATTTATCCCAGAGTTCTGAGAGCTTGACCACTGAGGGTTTCACTTCAGGGCTTCATCACCCCTTGGCAACCATGGCTGAAAGCACAAGAGGAAAGAGTCCAACAGAGCACCTGTCAATGGCCCCCACTAGGCTGAAAGGTGCATCCTCAGTGAGTTTTCAGAATGTAAATGAGTGCACAAGGTGTAAAAGCAGCACCTGTAGAAGCAAACGGACCCAGTCTGTCCCATCTCCTCCAGGTCCCGTTAACAAACACCCACAAATCCAAACTGAAATGAAACACAAACTGGAAAAGAGATTTCGAGCACGTTCCCAGTAACTGGAATGAAATGGGGGTTTCATGTGCTTGTGGTTTTCATGCTCAAGCTTCTGAGGCAGGGCTGGTTTTTACCTCATGTACAGCCTCACAGAACGGAGTAGTTGATTTTCTGGTATTTTACACACATGCAATGCTTAATAGTCTTAATATACACTAGACTTACTTCACTCAGAAAAAATTGGGATGTTTACAATTATCCCCACTCCTTTCCCTCCCAGATGCTCATTATCTCACATTTACTGTGTAACTGCTTAAATCACTGAATTTCAGCAGCCTGAAGTTCACAAGTGATTTTTTCAAGACCCTCACACAGTCACAAGATGAGGAACATGTCAGGGTGCTCCACTGATGCCTGCCCTGCTCCAGATTAAGAGCAAAGAGCTCTTTTAAAAAGAGCTTTTTAAAACCCCATCTCATTCAGTATTTGGAATTACAGGCTTGTTACACAGAGCTTGAAAGGCTGTGCTCAGGCTTAGACTTTCACTGCAAGTTATTCTAAACAAATCTCTAGTTTTCCAGCATCTCTTCCCTGGGCACTAATGTGCAATAGCTACAAAATTCAGCTGTGCTACAACCATCAAATGATATGTTAGTGAACTGCCCAGGGAAGCTGTGGATGCTCCATCCCTGGATGTTTTCAAGGCCTTGAGCAATCATCCAACCTTGAACTAGTGGGAGGTGTCCCTGGCCATGGCAGGGGGGTTGGAACTAGATGATCTTTGAGGTCCCTTCCAACCCAACCCATTCTAGGATTCTAAATATAGAATATTTAGAAGAATATAGAAGGAGATTCTAGTGCTTGAGTTCTTACTATCATTTACAATTGCTTAAAAACAAATAAATCCACTTTTTTTCACTCAATGAAAGTTAGTTCCAATCATATCTAGGAGCCCCAGCATGGACCAAGCCCCACAGTGCCAGCAAAAACATTCACAGAAAAGGACAGAAAAGCCAGAGGAGAAACAAAGGGATGGGGCATTAATGACTTGTCTGAGCACACACATGAGCTCCTGGGGGAGCACAGCCCAGGTCCCCCCACTCCCAGCTCTCTCTGCTGGGTCACCAACACTCATTTCTCTTTCTCAATAGAGCAGCAAGAAGAAAAATCATCACATGAAGCTAAAAGGGAAAGCAGACTTTGCAACCTCCTGCACATTAAGCCAAAATAAGCCCTTTACACCCACCTCTGAACACTAATAAACCGAACAAGTGACAAGTCAATTTTTTCATAGACTGTGAAAGACACGAGTGTCTACCTCAACCCAAACAGAACCTAGCTGTGAATCATAGAATCATAGAACTGTCAGGGTTGGAAGGGGCCTCAAAGATCATCCAGTCCCAACCCCCCTGCCATGGGCAGGGACACCTCCCACTACATCAGTTGCTCACAGCCCCAGCCAGCCTGGCCTGCAAAATGTCCAGGGATGGGGCTTCCAGCACCTCTCGGGGCAACCTGGGCCAGTGTCTCCCCCCCCTCCTGGGCAACAACTTCTTCCTAACGTCTCATCTCAATCTCCCCACCTCTAGTTTTGACTCATTCCCCCCACTCCTACCACTACCCGACAGCCTAAAAAGTCCCTCCCCAGCTTTCTTGTAGCCCCCTTCAGCTCCTGGAAGGCCACAAATCCCCAGCAGGATAGCACCTTATGCATTATCAGAGGCACACAGAGTTTTCTGCAGGGGCAGTGGAAGAGCAGACCTCCAACACCCCAAACAGCAGCACTTGTTGCTGGGAGTAGGATGTGATTTCCCACAGCACCTGTGCAGAGTCAAGGTAGGGTAGGTCATGGCCATGACCTTGGGATCCCAGGTGTCTCCCATGGGAATATAAAGGATACTGATCATTTGGAGTCACTTGTGGTGCCTCCTAGTGCCATCACACAGGTGAATGTTGACACCACCCCCCTGCTTTCTTCAGAGGAGGAACAGGCTGATGCTTTTAAGTCTCAACAATCCACGTGTGGCTTTTAAGCTGTCTTGGGACTTGCAATTTCAGTATGAGGAACAGAGGAAAAAAATAAAAAATCACTATATTCAAGTCAAATCTATAAAAAGACACACGAGTGCCAGACTCCTGGGTGACAACCACCCTGCAGCAGGAGATGAATCATGCCCTGGCATAAGCAGGCTGTAATTTGGTGCGAAGAACTTATCATAATCAATATTTACAGAGGGGTATTTTTATAGAAAGAGATTGTGGCTCATTTGCCACAATGAGGATTTGGAGACTGCTCTTGGAAGAGGAATAAAAGTAGCAGGTGAGCGATGTCATGCTTCCCCCTCCTCAAAAATAAATATGGCTTAAAACCTGAGCTTACAGATGGATATTTACTGGATGGAACTGAAAGGCCAGGCAACGAGACCTCAGAGTGGAGCAGTCACATGCTCCTTTTGTGCTTGCTGGAGGACAAACTGAAGAAGCAAAGTTGGAGGAGCAAGAGCAATTACTGGACAATGCTAGTACAGAACTGACGAGAAGCTCCTACTGTGCAGAGCACTGTCCCCACACAAAGAGCCTCTGATCCAGAGCCCTGAGCATCAAAAGCCATCCCTGGAATACACCCAGTGGCCAAAACCCCGTGAGCAAGAGGTGACCCCTCCACCAGGGAAGCATTATGAAACGTGTTTATAAACAATTATGCCACTGGTAAATACATTCATTTGCTCCAACGCTGAGAACTCCTCAGGGAGGAGTCTCTGGGAAGCACCAGAGAGATTTCAAGCGCACAAGTTTATTACTTGGATGGTTCTGAGGGTTTCATGGTCTAATGGTCGTGACAGTAAATCCAAGCTGGTGCCAAAGATGATGCCTCAGATTTGCAGCAGCAGTAACACCCTTTTCTGGGCACCCTGTATTTTATTTCTCTGCAAAACATAGAATCATTTCGCAAAAGGATTTTTCATTGTAAAATATCTTGTTAAACTTTCTCAAAATCAAAATTCTAAAATGATGACCTGACTGGATGACCTTTACAGTCCCTTTCAACCCAAACCATTCTATGATAATAAAGAAAATTGAAGTTCTACTCCATTTCTACTTCATTAACCATTTTTCAGGCTTCCAATGGTCACTACAAGCTCTCTCAATGATGAGCTTTTGTCTATGGATTTGCTTTCAATATATAACCTGGGCTTACCTACAAGAAAGCCCAACACTTGCAAATTAAATCAAGACCATCCCCGTAAGTTGAAATCACTGCAGAACAGCTCGCAGACTTGCCATTACACATCAAATAGGGGAACTCGGAGCCAATTTAATTCAAATTCTGTTAGTGCCAAACACCCAGCATTCCAGAACTAGCAAATTGTGTATCCAATTATCACTTGTATAGTTCAAGGGACTGCATTTAAATGAAGACTATGAAAATGAAACAGACTTGAAATGCTGTTTTGCTAGAAAAATGAGTGTTGAAAGTGACAGTTGCTCAGGGAAAGTGCTTCGAAAAATATTAATAGTTTTACTATGAGTGGTTTAAATAAAGATTTAAAGCCAAGATTTCTTCTTGATGCTCCTTTCTCCTTGTGACCAGGTAACCTACAACCCTCAGAGAAAACACCAAACACTGAGAAGCAGTTTTGCAGTAAGAATGGAAATCAACCCAGAAAACAAACTATAGTGGAAGCTGGAAACAGAAAGAAAAAACTTGCCTGTGAATGCAGAGCAGACTTCAGAAGAAGTTTGGGCATGCTGAAACACCATAATTTATGGAAAAATGCACCTGGGCAGGTTCACTTGGTGCAAACCCCAGAGGAGTTCACAACCCAGTGCATCCCAACTTCTTCCTTCCTCCTTTCTGTGGCAAGTCACCTCTCCAGAGTGTATAATGACCAACATATCGACCTCCTGTAACAGCTACTGAATTGCTCTTTGAAACGGTGCCTCTCCATTTAATAGAGCAGTAAACCTGGGGATGCTTTCATGCTTCACTTGGCCAGAACCTGCCTCTTTCTTCCCATAAATAAATTTAACTGAATAAAGCCTTAAAAACTCTGATTTCAGATCCTGCAGCAATAAGGCTGGTGGGGCCGATGTTGGCACCCCTGAGTGACCAGGCCTCTGCTTGGCACAAAATCCAACCTCACCGTGTTGATTCTAAACAAATGAACTGAAATATAGAAACAGGATTTATATTTCAAGCATACAACACAATTTTGAAGAGGTGAGGTCAATTAGAGAGAGAGCCAGTGGGCAAACTAGGGACAAAAATAATGTTTCCAAAGAAACCTTCAGGCAGAGGTTCTGGCAGCAGTTTTGTTCCTCAGAATCTCAAGTCCAAATCACAACTACCAAATAGTTTCCTGACATATTGATCTTCCACAGGAATATTTATTGCTAAGAAGGTGAAATAAAAATCTCTTGGTGTAATTTTACTACCATAGAAAGGAGGAAAAAGAGTGATGGAAAAATCGTTCAAAAAAATTGTTCAGCCTGGAGAAGAGGAGGCTCAAGGGAAACCTTCTTGAGGCCTTCCAGTATCTGAAGGGGCTACAAGAAAGCTGGGGAGGGACTCTTCACAAAGGCCTGGAGTGATAGGATGAGGGGTAATGGGCTTAAACTGGAAGAGGGGAGATTCAGATTGGAAATTAGAAGGAAATTCTTCTCTCTGAGGGTGTTGAGACACAGGTTGCCCAAGGGGGTTGTGGATGCTCCATCCTTGGAGGTGTTCAAGGCCAGGCTGGCTGGGGCTGTGAGCAACCTGGTCTAGTGGGAGGTGTCCCTGCCATGGCAGGGGGGTGGAAATAGATGATCCTTGAGGTTCCTTCCAACCCAAACCACTCTGTGATTCTAAAAAAGGCTACGAATATTCCTGATCTGAGCTCCTAGACAAACCTGACACATCTGACACTTTCAACAACCCGTCTCTAACAACGTCAACTCCAGGAACACTCCCAGGGCACCAGAACCAACGTCTGACACCACTTCAGAGATGCAAAGAGAGTTCTTCCAAGGCTTTTACTGGAGCTCTGGCTGCAGGGCAGAGGTTGCACCCTCTGCCTGCCAGAACAATGCACAAAAGGCCCGTTTCAGATGACAATGAAAGCTCCACATTCTTGGAGGCAGCAAGAAGCCCTCGCTCTGCCCAGCTGTGCCAGGCAGGGTTTTCTTCAGGAAGATGATGCACAAAGGAAGGTACAAAATGTGAAACCACCACATCACCCTTGTTTGGGTTTATGTTACATATCCCATGCTACTGGCACAGGATTTTTTAAGTAAAGCTTTTCAAGCAGCCCAATCCCAGCGTTACCCTGGACGTGCCTGGATGTCTGTGTGTGAAACAGAATAATCACCCATTTAGCCACAGATTTGTTCTCCTATTAAAGCCTTTGAGGCTTTCCTGCCAAGTGATTCATGACTCAACTCTACCCTTTAAGGTGGGCTAAGTATGAGAACACCACAGGACTCAGTAACACCCTGGAGAAGTATTTTCTATCACATTTTGAGTCATAATCAAATAGATTTATTTCCTGCTCTGCTGCCCTACAAGTTATTGCTACTTGGCCTCTTTGGTTTGTGTGACAAACTTACTCATGGTGACAACAAAAATAAAACCCACTTATGTCAGGAGGGTTTTTCTTGGGACTTGATCTATTGAGAATAAATATAAAATATGTCAGAGATTTGGATTTTTGGAATTATTTCTAGTTTTTAAGGAATCCTATTGAATTTTTAAGCCAGCAATAATCTCCTTAATCTCTCCTGGCTGTGTCACAACATATGTAAGGGACGATCTTCAAAAAAATGATACAAACTTTCAAATTAGTTTCTGCAAAATTCCATCTATTTTTATCATTCTGGAGTATAACACTCACAGAATCACAGAATGTCAGGGGTTAGAAGGGACCTTGAAAGATCATCTAGTCCAACACTCCTGCTAGAGCAGGATCACCTGGATCAGGTCCAACAGAAAAAACAGAAAATAGAGGAAGGGGGAGAAGAGCACTTGCTTTAAAAACATAATCTTCAAAAATGTGAAAAAAAGAAGAAAATATTGCTCCCAATAATTTACAGAAAGATGAAATTAAGAAATATATAAACCCCATGGATCTAAACAGAGGCATAAAATGCCTTCTTAACAAAAGCCAAGCAGAAAAAAAGAGAAAAATCCAATAAAGTATATATAGAAAACAAAAATTACCAACTTCATTTTCATATTTGCCTCAGAGTCATGAGTTCTTGCATTATGTGACATCTGAGTATATAGACACATTATTTCAGTATTTTGCAGTGCTCTCAGTAGTGTATATTCCCCCACGTTCTCCTTTGCACATAGTTCTTCAAACTTGCAGCTAATCCAAAGAAATTTCTGGGGTTTTAACTTCCAGGATTCTCCCCAGAGCTCTTAGTTCCTTGCATGGCACCCATGGGTTCTTCCAGTGCTGAAGGATGAAGGGCTGATAACAAGCCCTTAGAATCACAGAATCATTATGGTTGGAAAGGAGCCCAGGATCATCAAGTCCAACCTTCACCCCAACATCTCCCTGACCTTTGCAGATCACATGGAGGCAGCTGATGTGGAGCAAGTCAAGTACAGGCAGTTTTTCTGCAAAACCTGCCCCAGGAAGTAAATGAAGATCTAACTTCCCACTGTCCTCAATCTTCCTTACTTCTTCCATAAGAACTAACTTATGGAAAGCTTATTCCATAACAATTATAGAATCATAGAATGTTTAAGGCTGGAAGGGACCTCTAGAGGTCATCTGGTCCGACCTCCCTACACAAGCAGGGACATCTCTACCTAGGGCAGGCCACTTAGAGCCCCATCAAGCCTGCCAATATATGGCCAAGATGACTGAAATAAAGGGTGATAAATTCTAAAAGACAAAACTTAAGCATTACATTGAGAATTATAGATCCCTTTGTTGGGGGATTTCACCAGGCTAGATACCATGGTGGGCTCAATTATGCTATGTTAGGAGCTATGCATATAAAGCAACCTGCATCCTAATTGGGGCCAAACTTGGTTTCATGATGACAACTATGGGCCTCCTCTATTTTGGAAGAGTCCAACTGAGGCCTCTGGAAAGCACATTTGCTGAGCTCTTCCCAGTACCCCAAACACCCCCAACTGAGCCAGCACCAAACGCTCCCAGGTGCCTGTCCAGTATTCCCAAGGAATTCGAGTGCTGTCGTCATGTTCCACCTACACTGCAAATCATTGGAAATGGGAGGAAATAAACATGTGGACTCTCAAAGTCATCACAAGCAAAGGAGAAGGGGATAAATGAGGTTCAGCCCTGCTGAGGCAAGGATGTGCTTTCTCTCAGGGCACACAGCAGCCCAGATCCAGCCCCAGTAGCCATCTCCTGCTTTCTGCTGAGACTTCAGTGGTCCAGCAAATGCATTAATTAGCACTTTAAATGAACCTGCACTTGAAGGAGGAGTGAGGAAAAGGGAAGAAATGATGTGGCAGGTCCCCTTGGCAGGAGTCTTAAAGGACAGGCATCTATAATTATGTGATCATCTCAACCAGGCAGCTTTCCTGCCTCTGAAGCAGTTTTTGTCCTCTGCACACTGCAGCTCGCCCGGTGTGCTCAGCAGTTCTATTTATGCAGCTGTGACTCACCTCAGAAGTCCCTCAGACAATGCACCTCTTCCACTTTCTCTTCAAAACAACAACAAAGGAAAAACACTGGAAATGAGATCTCGTTCTAAAAGTCCATCCTAAAACACTGGTGAGATGTAAAGACAAGGAGATATTCAAGGTTCAGGTGGCTTGAAAAGGCGGGGGGCAGAGGGGAGCAGAGGGGAACTGCTGGAGCAGAAACTGTCAGCTTGACTCCACGTGATGCTGCCATATGCCCAGCACTGCAACAGCAGCAGGAGTGAGGAGATCCAAGACCTCATCTGCAAGCAGAAGACACCTTTGCAGTGATGTTCGATGGGCAGACAAGTTAAACGGGTTCTTTTTTTAACCATAGTCCCTTCAGTGAATTGTTACGTTGCTTTTATTGTTATGTTGAGGACGTTGCTTTAAAATCAGAAAAATAAAGAAGCAGCGAAGCTTGGCTGGGAATTTAGGTAGACATCTCCAGAGATCTCTTGTCTGAAGTCTGGGAAAAATAGGCTCTAATCTCCTCTGGTACTCCACAGACTGGAAAAGAGAAACATTTTGCAGATGGTGTTCCTGGGGGGGGTGTAGGAGGCAGAGAAAATTAACTTCTCCAGATTCAGTCTTTCTACAATGCCTGAAGGTAAAAAGGAATCAGATTTCTCTCAGTTCTGCAAATTTTACTGTTTTTTGGTGACCTTTAGCTCTGAGCTGCTCCCTTCTCCCAGTTCCCTGGAAACCCCATCCTCGTGCTTCCTCTCCACTATACCTCATCCCCTTCAGCTCAGCAAAACTGCTGCAGCCACCTCATCACTGAAGTTTTCATTTCCCAACAGCTCTTTCCTCTAAGAGCTTCTCATCAAAGAGGTGGTTTTATCCCTTTTCTCATCCGTGTGATAGGGTTGGAACAGCCAGACAGACTCACAGCCACCGCCCTGGACATTCCAGCTAAAGTCTTCATTGCTTCCCTAGAATCATAGAATCATTTAGGTTGGAAAAGACCTCTAGGATCACCAAGTCTGACCTTCATCCCAACATCTCCCTGACCCCCAGACCATGTCTCAAAGCACCACATCTATTCATTTGTTGAACCCCTCCAGGGATGGTGACTCCACCCCTTCCCTGGGCAGCCTGGGCCAGTCCCTGACCACTCTGTCAGCAAAGAACTTCTTCCTAATGTCCAATCTGAACCTCCTCAGGTGCAACTTGAGGCCATCACCTCTTGTCCTGTCGTTAGTTACTTGGGAGAAGAGAAGATTGATTGTGGGCTCAAAGATCTACATTGAAACCGTGAGTTGCAAAAAGTCAAACTGGCTTCAGAGCAATTTATTGATTCATTAATATCAGCAATAAGGCTGATTTGATAAATCACATCTTATCACTAGAAAGCAGTAAGTAGTTCTGACAGAATAAAGCAGAAAACTCCCTTATCACATCCTCTATCATGTCCCAGCTATCTCAATTAATTGCAGATGATACATCACCTAGGTCTACAAATATGGTGTCAACCCCACGCTCGTAAAAATCCCTTGTTCTAGTAAGAAAACATTTTGCTTTGTTTGTTTCAAAGCTCAATACAAAAAGATCCTTTTTTTCCTCCCTGCAGACCTAGTGCCCCAATTGGCAACACTTAACAGCACTAATCTCTCCTCAGAAAAGGCCGAGTTGTTCTCCCCAAATTCCTCAGCTGTAAGTAATCTTGTGTGAACCACTGAATGAAGTCAAATCCAGCTTGTCCTCATATGCCAACGTGAACTGAAGTGTCAGCATTCCTCAGAGAGCCGTTCAGCACACAACACATCGGGCTACGTGCGGCTCAGTACGGGCTCAAGTGCTTCTGTGAAGTGAAGGGCCAAGACAAACCTCTTAAATTTAAACCAGTTCTCCTGGTCCCCGTGTGTTATATTGTAAAATCTAGTTTTCTTGGATCCTGAGACTCCACGTCAGCCTATGCTAGAAGAATCCAAGATGTGCTCTCCTGTTTCAGAGCTGCCAGGTGCTGCTGCTAAGCACTTTGGGGTTTTTTAAGGGTGTTCAGCCATGGTTGTATCACAAGACAATCCAATATCTTGGCTTGTGTCAGCAGTGGTGTGGGCAGCAAGACGAGGGCAGGGATTGTCCCCCTGGACTGCACACTGGAGAGCCCACCCCTTGAATCCTGGGGTCAGTTTTGGACCCTCACTCCCACAAGG
>VYZX01034368.1:38145-63243 GCA_013401335.1 Brachypteracias leptosomus
TGTGAAGGGCTGTGCCAGGCTGGGCAGGGCAGTGGCGGAGTCCCCATCCCTGGAGGGGTTGCCAAGCTGTGGAGCTGTGGTGTTGAGGGACATGGGTTAGTGGTGCTCTGACAGTGCTGGGGGAACAGTTGGACTCAGTGATCTTAGGGGTCTCTTCCAACCAAAACGATTCTCTGATTCTATACAGACAACAAAGCAGCCCAGACTCCTAGGAATGGAAAGCGAAGGCTCTCCAGCAGCTCTTTCATACCCACCCTTTTCCTGGAATTAAAGCTCTCAAATCTCCAGAGCTATTAAGCAAGCAGGAGGTGCTCCAGCTACCTGCAGACTCGCAGGGAACTCAGGAAGGCTGTTTTGGGAGAGAAACCACACAGGATGACCTTGAATTTCCTCCTCAGGTGCAGAACTCATTTAAGTATGTCTCAGCTCACCCTTGCTCTGACATTTCAAATGCCACCACTAAGATGTCCTTATTGCCTTTGGTTTCAATGGAAAGGCCCATGAATGGGGAGTGAATCAGGGCAGAGTGGGTTATACACAATTTTTGCTTTGCTGCTGCCTAATTAGATGATGCTGACTAATCCCCGGCGTTACTTGCCAGTGAAAGGAACCCAGCAGGAGTGTTAAGATGGGTTTTTAAAGAGCTAAAAGCCATGAATGATTTCCTTTTAGAGAGACTTTCTCCTGCACAAGCTGCTTCCATCAAGCGTTCTTTTCTAAGATGATATCCTCCACAAAATGTCTCTGTGGCCCACAGCGTCAGGAGTTCGAAGAACAGCATCAGGAAGCAGAAAAGATGAAGGGAAGAAAAAGCTGGACACAATCTCCTACCAAATTTTCCATAGAGGAGTGACTACAATGAGCAATCACTTGCAGGCCTGGCCTCTCGACCTGCCATTAAGTAAACAGGGACTATGAATCTTTGCTCTCCTCTTGCAAAAACGTAGACATGTGGCCAACTGCAACCTCACCAGATGCACTGGAATTGTTGGTGTCCTTGCAAAGCTCAACCCCAGGCTTATATAGTCCTTAACAGACTGAATGCTGCTAGAAATTTAGATCTAAACCATTTTAATTGCTTGCATTTCCTCAGAGATCCTGCTGAAACCACGGCTGCAGAATACCCCAGTGGAAAATAACCCAGACTGAACTGTTCAGGGCTGGGAATTCATTATCAAGTCTTTTCTGAAGCTTCCACAGAATGACATCAGCAACTCTCTCATTATGTCCACTGGTTCCTACGGCAAGGAAAATTCAACTGCTCATGCCTTTATTTTTTTTAACTTCAAGCTTAGCTTGTTAAGTTATGATCCATTAGGAAACATAGTAGGTCTATTGGAAAGAGGAGGCAAACAAGAGAAGCCCCATCAGCAGGGGTCATGAAGCGTAGGACAGAACTGTTCAGGAACCAAGGCTCCAGAGTCATGCTGAATATGTAAATATCTCCATTTTCAGTGATGCCAGCCATGGGAAAACAAATGCACATTGTAGTTGGTGACTTTCTGATAAATTCGAAGTAAAATGACCTTAATGCTCTGGTGTTTTACCTTTCACAATGGAGATTTCCCAAAATCATTCAATGACGTAACCTCTTCTGTGATTCAGACAGAGACAGGACAAGAGGTGATGGCCTCAAGTTGCACCAGGGGAGGGTTAGATTGGACCTTAGGAAGAAGTTCTTTGCTGACAGAGTGGTCAGGAACTGGCCCAGGCTGCCCAGGGAGGGGGTGGAGTCACCATCCCTGGAGGGGATCGACAAACAAGGAGATGTGGTGCTTTGGGACATAGTCTGGGGGTCAGGGAGATGTTGGGATGAAGGTTGGACTTGATCCTAGAGGTCTTTTCCAATCTAAATGACTCCAGGATTTTAGATCAAAACCCACTCCATACTGCCAGCCATGTGTGTGCAAACCTAAAGAACACCAACACCTCACTTACAGTGACCATAACTGGGAGAAATTCAAACCCTCTACAAATTCAAACCCTCTGCAGCCAGGATGCTCGAGGCCTCCTGTACCGTACCCGATTCATGGCAGCTCCAAGGTGAAGACTGACAGCTACATGGGGTGTCTTCTTCAGGTGTCTGCATGTGCAGCTTGAGCTATATTAAAAAGTACCTCATAGAATGATTTGAGTTGCAAGGGACCTTCAAGATCACCTAGTTCCAACCCCCCTGCCATGGCAGGGACACCTCCCACTAGACCAGGTTGCTCCAAGCCCCATCCAACCTGGCCTTGAGCACTCCAGTGTTGGGGCATCTGTGGCCTCTCTGGGCAACCTGTGCCAGTGTCTCAGCACCCTCACAGTGAAGAGCTTCTTCCTCATTTCTAATCTAAACCTCCTCTCTTCCAGTTTGAAGCCACACTTCTCAGGAAAGGACAATCTTCCAGCCACAGCTTCATCCTTAAACACAACTCACCATGCACAGCCTCCTGCTCCACAGTGGAGCTCTGGGAAGCTGCACAAGCTCAGCTACACCTCCTCTACTTCAGTGCCAAAACCAGGTCAAGAGAACTGCCTACTCACTTCAATTACTTACCAACAGCTGACCCACGGGGAGCAATGTGAGGGCTGCAATGCTCACAGAGGACAGATCTTAAAGCTCAGGCTTTCCTGAATGTGCACATGGGCTCAACAACTCTCCTTTACCAATATTATGCAGAAACTGGGGCTAGCAATGGAGGTGAGGGCAGGAGGAAGAGACAGTTGGGTTCACAGAGCTCCCAGGTTTGTGCAAGGAAAACAATAAAACCCCATAAATCTACCCAAAAAAGTGGATGCATACAGATCCTTGCATACAATTAAAATAATAACTAGTTCCCATAAAGGGCATGGGTGCAGGCATGTGAAACAATAGGTGGACCTGAGGAGGAGTGCAGGCACTCATTAAGTCAGTGCATCACTGCAGAAGATACACTGCTGGAAATAACTTTGGCTCAAGGTCACCAGTGAAGTTGCTTTAATGTGATTAATTCAACAGCATTCAGAATAATTTCTCAAAACTTGGCATCAAGGAGCCATTGCTGTGAAGCACAACAAGGACTGTGCATCACCTACAAACAAAGAAGCCCCAGTCCAGCTCCACCTGGCTTTAACTGGGCTGGGAGAGGGTTAACTGGATTCTGCTGACTCACCAGGCAGCCCAGTCACCATCCCCTCCAAGCAGGAGGGAGAAGAAAAGTCTCTTGAATGTCAGGACCCAAAATGCAACTCCAAGAAGGGAAAAAAGAAAAGGAATTATCATTATTCTCTGAATTAAACTTTAACATTAGCTGTTTCCTCTGGTAGTCAACAGTATGTCTTCCTCAGTCCTCTGACCATGTGACAACATTTAGGAAGAATTTCAGGTGGTCTCCAACAAACAGGAGTGGAAAATAAGATTTCAGCCTTTCATGTTAAAGGCAGAAGAGGTTCAACAATTTCACACCCTTTTTCTGTCCTTTACAAGGAACCTTGTCACTTTGCTGTCCAGCCAGCAGGCCCAGCATGGCAGGTAAGAACAAGATGGATGAACAGGAGCCAGGGGAGGAAGAAACCCCTCAGGATGTATCAGACCCAGCAAAACAGAGTTAATAATTTTCAGTGCATTTTAATAAAAGCAGCAGGAGACCTATTTGAGGCCTCACTCTGGCTCATGGTTGACTTGATGTCCACCAGGTCCTCCTCCTTTGTCATCTACAAAAAGGACTAATTACAACTTCTCTACTTCACTTTATCTTGGAGGTCTCTGGATGATGAGCACATTATGCTGCTACATAAACACATTAGTTTAGGTTCAAATGAGATCCCCAACCCTGGCAAGACTGGGTCTTATTTTTAATCTCCTGTTCTCTTCTCTTCTACTTTCTCACCCAAGGAAACACTCCCCCTTCTACTGTCTCCCCCAGTGTCACACCAAATCCCAGGAGGAAAGATAAATAGAAGAAAATTTCAGTTTCAGAAACCCAGGCACACATTCCCTGAGGAAAAAACCCACAAGAATAAATTCTGACTCATTTCTAGCCAGGCCTTCTCTTTTCTCTCCCTCCCAGACACTCTTATCTGCTCCAGAGTTTTCTGTGCCCAGGAAGGGGGGTTATCACTAAATCCCTTTTAGAATCAACATGACAAAGAAAAGCAGAAGAAACCTGCAAGGGTTTTAATGAGAACTTCACACCCTGTACTTTTCCAGGTGGATACATCTTTCTGCCCTTCACATCCAATGATACTTAAATGAGATTCCTGTGCTTTTTATCCCTCCTTTGAGATTTTTATTTCTCTGGTAATTTCTGAAATGGTTTGTGGAGCAAAGACGAAGCCCTTTAGTAAGGAAGGAAAGCAAGAAAAACCTCCCAGTGCCCTTTATCCGCACCAGGCATAAAACACCAGCTGGATTTCACTCCAACACATCCCTTCAATGAAGAAAGGCACAAATTCAGCATCAGGCTTTCACCAGAGGTTTTCCTGCCTAACACTGGCTGAGAAGGAAGCTGCAAGGGCTGACAGCTTCACAGTGCTGGCTGGCAAGCCAGAAAAAGGGCTGAGGGATGGAAAGAGTGCTGGAAATGGGATTAATAAGCAGCAGGTGAAGTGACATTCAGGTGGAAGAGATGTAATAAAAGCAATAAGACAGAATTCTGACTTGACAAACTTCAGATACAGTCACTTCAAGTTGACAACAGCATAAAGAGTTGCTGATGATATAAAGGCAGCATGAGGAGCACTTGGAAGTAGGAACTTCCCCCGAGTAGTTGTCATTCCTGCAGCCCAGATGGAACTTTTTTGCCTCCCTGCACCTGTTTTGCATTTGGCTTCCACAGCATCTTAGGAGAACAATCTTTTTCAGAGGAAAACAAGTTCCTAGCACCACAGTTCATGAATGAATACAACAAAGGCACATTCAACTATCAGCTTGCAGGGTGTTTAGAGGAAAGGCTTTGGATTCATTCTAGCATCTGAATAAAGGCAGCGATGTCCAGGCAAAATAATCATGGAGTTAAGGAGAACACACAAGCACACACGGAGTCCAGGCAGCCACCAGTGAACTGTAAGATACCTGCAGAACAGCACTGCAGAACTAGAAGAGGTTTGGGCTCCAAATGTCCACACCTCCTTAGCTCTGGGCTGAGCTCCAGGCCAGCAGAACTCCTGGGATGTGCTGTGAAAGCCCAGAGACGTGCACAGAAAAGCACCAAGCTCTGTTCACGTACAGAATAAGTCAGGCTCCAACACGCTGCCAGTGCAGACAAGCCGAGAGAGAAGATTCCAGCGAGAGACAAGGCAGGGCAGGAACAGCTGTACGACCCCAGATGTGTCCTACTTCTTGGCCAACAACTTCTTTGCCCCCTTGCAGCAACTTGTAACGCAGCCAGACAGTGCTGGATCCTGCCTGCAGCTCCTGAGCAGCTCTTCACCATCTGCTTCTGTCCCTGCTCTCTGCTTCCACGTCAGGCCACTCAGACACCACAGCAAGCGTGGCTGAACGTGCCAGAGAAACATCCACTTCCACCAAAAGCATCACCCCAAAGAAATAAGAGTGTGTGGATGGGAGGGGAGCAGTGACAAAAATATCAGAGAAAAAATACAGCACTGGAACAAGACCAAACCTCAAGGGGGAAAAAAAAAAGAAAAAAAAAAGAGAGACAGGAACCAAGAATCAAAATAAAGAATAATAATGGAAGGGTAATTTCCATCCCAGCATGATAGACTGTGTGGTTGCTTGCAGAAGCATTTAACCTAAGGGGTGGTAGGTCAGAATCATCCCTTTTCTGGAAAAAGCTGCTGACTGGGCTTTATCCAAACTGGAAAGTGTTACTTGTTTACACCAGCAGCAGAAGCAGGAGCAGCAGCTCTTGCTGTCATCACCATTTTCCACTCCAGCTCTTTGTGTTTCAATTTTCTCTGCTGTGGTAGAAGCTGTTCCTTACCTTGAACACCCCTAAGTGATGAGGATTACTCTTGTTCCTGCTTGTTTTCTCGGTTGGGCATTTCCCCACCACCCCACACAGGGCTCATGGGAGGGTCTGTTTAGTAAAGGATCATGGCACTTGAAAAGGACCCACCACTGAGAAGGGACTGGGGATTTTGGCCTTCTAGCATCCACACCAGGACAAAGGCCCCTAATAAAGATAGCAGCTATTGACAAAGCATCCTCAAGTGTTGTGTCCAGTGCTGGGCTCCCCAGTTCAGGAGAGACAAGGAACTCCTGGAGAATCCACTGGAGGCTCTGAAGCTGCTGAGGGGCCTGGAGCATCTGTGTGCCCAGGACAGGCTGAGAGCCCTGGGGCTGTTGAGGTGGAGAAGAGAAGCCTGAGAGGGGATCTGATCACTGCTGCTCAAGAGCGAAAGGGTGGGGGCAAGAGGCTGGGGCCAGACTCTTGTCAGTGGTGCCCAGGGACAGGACAAGGGGCAACGGGCACCAACTGGAACCCAGGAGGAGAAACTTTGTTGTGAGGGTGTTGGAGCCTGCCCAGAGAGGTTGTGGAGCCTCCTTGTCTGGAGAGATTGCCAAGGGGCCTGGACACGATGCTGGGCCCCCTGCTCTGGGGGAGCTGCTGGAGCAGGGGGGCTGGAGCAGATGATCTCCAGAGGTCCCTTCCAACCCCCACCACGCTGGGATGCTCTGAATTACAGCTAGCTCCTTATCTCAACTGAGATAAGGTTATCTTGCCAACCCTTAGCAATTCTCAACTGATAGGCACAGAACTGCTCTTCCACTGAAGACAAATCAAGTTTTCAGCTATTTTTCTACACTACAGAGATTTAGATATCTTGCAGCAGCAGAAGCATTGCAGAACTCAGACAACACATGCAGAAGAGCAGGTGCTGTTAACTCTTAACCAGAAGGTAGGTCAGCAGAAAAGCTTCCTTTTCAAACATCCCAGAAAAACACTATGTTCTTCCAAACTGATGGTGTGGTTTTCAACAAGCATCACACTTCATATTTTGCCCAACCAAACAGCAAGAGCAGTGACCACATAACTGACATTGTGGCTGGCAAATGGAAAACACTCGCCTTCATGAAATAATCACCCATTAAACACACACAGACATAAACAAGGACATGGTGCTGTTCAGAAGTGTTTTGACTTGCCCCAACCTAAGGGTTTCTTACTGAAATGTATCAGCAGAACACTCAGTAACTCCTCCCTGACTCCCCATTCCATTTGTAGTACCCATGTTGATGAACTCATGAAAAATCCTTTTCCCTGAAGTCCAAATTCATCTTGAATTTTGAGAAGGAAAAAAAAAAAAAAGACACTGATCCTACAAATGCATCCCACCCTGGCATGGAAAATTAATACCAAGAAAAGTTCACTGCTGTGCTTAGTCTTGGTTACACTTGCCCAGTCCCAGCAACTCAACTGCAAGATAGTTATAGAGTCGTTTAGGTTGGAAAAGACCTCTAGGATCAAGTCCAACCTGTGTCCAACATCTCCCTGACCCCCAGACCATGTCTCAAAGCACCACATCTCGGGGTACTATGGTCCCTGGGATAAAGTGACATACATTAGAAATTACTGGATGCTCATCACTCATGAGCTGCCTTTAATCTTCAGCTCTAGCAAAGCTTTGGATTAGGTTTCAAGGCAAAACAAGTTCCTGCCCCAACAGGCCCAGCAGAGAAACCTCCACTATATTTCTCTGTGATGGCTTCTTCATGGGCATATGGGATTAGAAGAAGAAAGAAGAACCAAGCATGGCCATTTTCATAGAATCCTAGAATTGTCGGGGTTGGAAGGGACCTTAAAGATCATCATTTCAAAGCATTTAATATGTTTTAATGAGAGAGATGGGCAGTTCTGCCACAGCAAAGCTCCTGGGTGAAGGCCACAAGCTGACGTGCACTGGCCACCTTCTTCTGCTCTCCTTGGCAGGATGATGACCTCAGAGATGCTGCCTACCCCATCATGAAAGGAGAGGAAAACTCTCTGCTCACTAGTTTGCTTTTGTTACCATGCTCCACTCATGTAAATCTGGGCTATAACACAATCTCAGTTACAAGAGAGCAATTACACCAACAACTTCAATGGCATCCCAGGCCCTCACCAATTCTTCTCAGGAGGGACAAGAGAGACTTGCAGAGCTCAATACAAAGCCAAAGATCTCCTCAGAGACACAGGGGAGAAAATTAAGCATTGATTACAATGAAATCCTGCAGCCTTTCCAGAACACAATTTCATTTGTGCATAGTTTCAAAAAATTATATTTCACCTGCAAACACTTTTGAGAGATACAAGGATGGGGGTTTTTGAGCTACACATTTATTACTATTTGTGTCAGAAAACTAAGTGAAAGCTACTCAACCCTTGATTACAACTCTAGTCAGTGGAAAAAAACCAAACCTGACACCACTGCTCAGGGGAGAATTAATCTTATCCTGAGGCAAGTATTACAGACAGGTCAGCTTCATCACCCTTGGGAGGTGCTTATTTGTCTGCAGCAGCTACAGAGGAAGCCCAGACACAGCCCTACCAGTTTAACATGCACACACTGGATGGATCCTACCAGAGGAGGTGGTTTCTAACCCCATTCATCTGGTCCAGCAACTGAAACATTGGTAAGAAAAACTTCAGGACTCAATACAAGAAAAGAGGTCCTTGAGTTCCTTGTGCAGACCTGGCTGAAGTGATGATGGCAATTTAACCTAAAATTAGAGTAGGGAATTAGAAACAAAGGAAACCAACCCAACAGTCCTGATTTTAAATAGGACCATGAGGTCACAGCCCTCTCTAACCTACGTTTCAGACGGGTTTGTTTTGGTTTGGCTTTATCAAAGTACAAAAAGGTTCACATTGAAGGTCTGAGCAGCTGGAGCAGGTGCATTCCAAACACAGTGGCCTTAGAGACAAAGGCAAACAAAGCCTTGCAGAAGAACTTGTCTGCATGGAGTTCTTTCCAGCACAGCTGCTACGCTGTCAAATCTGATTATCAAGGGACCAAACCCAGCTCATTCTTTGCCTTGAAATATTGTCCTTTACCCTAATTGTGAAATCAAAGCTCTCCCCTCCCCGCTGGTGTGTTCTGCAGCTTCAGACTCTGCTGGCATTTAACAAGACACGTTCAAATACCTCCCAAGTTTTCAGGCAAGGACCCAATAACTGCCACAATCTGCGTCTCTTGTTTACCTTCTATTCCAATATTAACTTACACACTAAAAACATTGATTAGTTTTGCTCCCGTCCGACTAAAAAGCAAATACTAAAGGTACACAAGCACTCGCTACTCTGCCATTTTTCTCAGGGGTCAGAAATCATATGGAGCTCTCCTTTTTATATGTGGAGTTCTTAAATATTCTCTAGGCAGGACCCACATCCTTGTGGCTGAGAGTAAAGCCATAAAGCCACAGAACAGCGTTCAGTGATGGCTCTAAAATGTCTACAATTAAACCCTCACCATAGGTGACAGGCAGCTCAGAGCCAGGTGGGGTAGGAAGCTCAGCAGGAAGTTATTCAGCAGCCAGGGATGCCTCTGAGGAAGCATTTACCTCACTCCTCCTCCACATCCATGCCCTACTGGAATGATGATAAACCCCACACTATTCAGAACAGACGACAGGTAAACGAGGTGCCAATAGTCACACAGCAGGGGAAGAGCAGGACACTGAGGGATCTCACAACACCCTGCAGTATTGCACCCAGTTCTGGGCTCCCCAGTTCAAGAGGGACAGAGATCTACTGGAGAGAGTCCCACAGAGGCTACAGGGATGATGAAGGGACTGGAACACCTGAATTATGAAGAAAGGCTGAGAGCCCTGGGGCTTTTAGTCTGGAGAGAAGACTGAGAGGGGATCTAATTCATGTCTATAAATATATGAGGGCTGGGTGTTAAGAAGAAAGGGAAAACCTCTTTTCACTTGTGCCCTGAGACAGGACAAGAGGCAATGGATGCAAGTAGAGCACAGGGAGTTCCACCTCAACATGAGGAACTTTACTGTAGTAACTTCAACTTCTTTACAGTAGGGATTACAGAGCACTGAACAGGCTGCCCAGAGAGGTTGTGGAGTCTCCTTCTCTAGAGACTTTCAAGACCCCTCTGGATGCATTCCTGTGTGACCTGCCCTAGATTCTATGGTTCTGCTCTGGCAGGGGGGTTGGAATAGATCTCCAGAGGTCCCTTCCAACCCCTCACATTCTGTGATTCTGTGAACACCTCTGATCCAGCTTTTCCCCCTTGTTGAAGAGCATCTACACTAAAATATCAAAAAAAAAAAAATTCACAGCCAAAAAATCCCCAAACAAAAACAATTTCATAAAGGGTGGAAAAACCCCACACAGAAGAGCTCTAATTGACTCGAGGGTGCAAAACCCCCACACAGAACAACTCATATTGGAGAAAAAGCATTTTAGGGCACCTTAGAAATACAGAGATATTTTTTTAAAGCAGACAAGGGCCACAGAGGTTTCCTCTCCCCTCTCCCCCACACCTAATCTCTCTCAGTTGTACACCCTGTACATGTACAAGCCTCGGAATATAATGAAACAATTGTGTTAAGGAACAAATTTGTTCTTTTGCTTTATTAAAAGGCAGAAGGGGGAGGCTTTGAAACAGATTCTGAGATGGAAAAGCAAACCTCTATTTGCTCCTAACACGTCCTCCTGACAGCACATTTTTGCTGCTCTGTGTAACCTGTTCCTGGCCCCTCCAGATGCTCTGGGTATCAGCACACAGCTGGGCAGAGGATACACCCATGCTGAACCTCCTGCCCCAATGAACCTGGGATGTCAACCTTCCATTCATGCACAGCTGGAGAAGGGACTTAAAACTTCAACACCACAGGCACGAAACTTGCAGCAGCTCTAAAATACCTGACACCAACTTCCATGGGATAAACGACCTCAGCAGTAGCCAACCAAAAAGCCAGACATCAAAGCCTGGAAGACCTACCCCAAGAGCTCAGGGTGGATGGGAATTTGTAGCATATACAGCACTCAAATTTATAAAACCTATTAGAGTCATTCACTGTGGTCCTAAATTACTGGCAGGAGTGATTCCTTATTAATTGATACAACACCTTAACTCAAAGACAGTGGTAAAAAATTAATTCATAAGTTTTTTCCCAAAACTTAAGTAAATGCATCTTATTTCCATCCCCTCCCACAAATCCATGAAGGCCAGAAAACAAAACAACGTAATTCTTTAGCCTCAGGAGCAGCAACTTAAACCCAAATAAATAAACCAAAGCAGATAAGCAGCAGAATCTCTTCCTGATGAGTGCAATCTAAAATATCTCCATTCATAAACTGCTGTTGGTTTCCAGAGACCCCTGAGGACAGGTCTTCAGTGTGATTTTAGCCTGGCTGCAAACTCATGCTTGACTCCTGTATGGTTAAATACAACTCAAGGGATCTGATGAGGCTCTTGGAGTGTATCATATAAACACACTGAAGGGATCCACTGCTTAAAAAGCAGGAATCATTCTTGTGGCCCTTGGAAGATGAGGCACCCTCAGCAACAGCCGCATCCGAAACTCCCTGTGCCCACATCTACATTTGTGTGCACGCTGCAATTACTTGATATATATATACAAATATAAACAAAACGTAGGATTCGGTGTGGGCACAAACAACCTTTATAGGAATTGAGGTTGCTTTTAGAAACCCAGATGTGCAATTATCACATTCTTCTGTCCTACACAGAGGCCACGTTCACACGCACACTACACAAACCTGCTCTCAAACTCACCCATAATTAACTCAAATTGCTGTATCACAAAATTCCACCTTACAGGTTTCAGACTTCTTGGATTTCAAGCTAAGTGTTCCCCACACAGAGCTCCATTTACTGCTCAGCTGGTGAGTGTGTTGTTAGAGAACATCCTCCCAGGCTTTTAAAAGGGTAGAAGTGAAACAGATACGTGGGGAAGGAAGATGTTCAAAATACCTCCTAGGGGAAAAAAAAAAGCAAGCAATACAAACACAAATACTACTTCATTGATTCACCTGAGAATGAGAACTTCTTTCACTTCCAGACACCCACACTGAAGCCATGAATCACAGCATTTCTGGCTGGAAGCCACTGCTGCAGTTCCAGTTACTATGACAATATTGATGCCTCCACAGTCTGACATATCAAGGTATTCATTCAAAAATAAACAGGTTGGGGGGGGGGGAGGTCTAGGCAAGAGGATGATGGAAGAAAACCCATATAAAATTCTAAACTTGCTGAAAACACCAGGAAACAGTCAATCCACCAGAGGAGCTATTTCTGCAGCAGGACCCCTCTGAACTTCCCGAGTGCCTCTCTCTGTAGTAAAACTTCTGGAGCTTCCCCAAGAGGCTTTTCCCCTTCTAATGGCAGCTAATGCAGAGGAAAGGTCACTTAATTTTTTTTTTTTTTCTTTAATTTTTGCTTGCACATCTGTTTGCTTCTCTCTGGAAGGATCCACAGTTGGCCACATACACCCTGACCCAGCTACTAATCTTTTGCTTCAGTTTAAACTGTTTCCAAATTGAAAATCCTTGGTTTCACAGGAAGGAAAGGGAACAACTCCCACTCACCCAGATGAAACTTTTAATAAAAACTCCTGCCTCTTCTGATAGTCTGGCTGTTTCTCCCTTGATTTTACAAGGACTTAAATAAGCTTAATGCATAAATGAAATGTCTGGCCCTCTGCAGAAAGCATCAGAAGGACATTTCGAGCCCCAGATGGAATATTTCAAACCCCAGACATAATATATCAAGCCCCAGATGTAACACATCAAGCCAGGCCCCTGAGGAAACTAACTCTGTCTTTTCAGAGAGAATTTCATCTGCTGTTAAAGGGCTTGCAGACAGCCATACACCAGCTCAGGCTTTTGAGAAGTGTCTCCTAAACTTCAGCAATGTTCAATCAAACCCACGGTCACTTAAGATGAACCCCATTCAAAAGACAACTTCTACCTCCACACAACTGGGAGTCCACAACATTCTCAAGAGCAGATCTTAGAGGATTTACATTCTGTAGTAAAGTTACACTGATCATGCATGAACACAGAGATGCTCCTGTTCATCTCAAGTCTTCGGTCTCATCTCTGCAACTTCGTAGAATCATAGAATTGTCAGGGTTGGAAGGAACCTTAAAGATCACCCAGTTCCAACCCCCCTGCCATGGCAGGGACACCTCCCACTCCATCAGTTGCTCACAGCCCCAGCCAGCCTGGCCTTCCAGATGTCCAGGGATGGGGCTTCCAGCACCTCTCTGGGCAACCTGGGCCAGTGTCTCCCCACCCTCCTGGGCAAGAACTTCTTCCTAACATCTCATCTCAATCTCCCCACCTCTAGTTTTGATCCATTCCCCCCAGTCCTACCACAACCCGACAGCCTCAAAAGTCCCTCCCCAGCTTTCTTGTAGCCCCCTTCAGATCCTGGAAGGACACAAGAAGGTCCCCTGGACCCTCCTCTTCTCCAGCCTGAACAACCCCAACCCTCTCAGTCTGTCCTCGTAGCAGAGCTGCTCCAGCNCTTGGGTAAGTTTCCATACCTACAGTGTCTCAAGAAGCACAGCAGCAGAGTAAGTGCTGGGGTGAGTGCAGGGGAGGGCAACCAAGCTGGTGAAGGGCCTGGAGAATAAATCTTATGAAGAGTGATTGAAGGAGCTGGGACTGTGTGAGGAAGAGGAGGCTGAGGGGAGACCTTATCGCTCTCCACAACTACCTGAAAGGACATTGTAGAGAGGTTGGTGCTGGTCTCTTCTCACAGGTAATTAGTGATAGAACAAGAGGGAATGGCTTCAAGCTGCAACTAGGGAGGTTTAGACTGGACATTAGGGACAAATTTTCATAGAAAAAGTAGTCAGATACTGGAACAGGCTGCCCCGGGAGGTGGTAGAGTCACCATCCCTGGAGGGGGTTAAGGGGCATTTAGATGTGGTGTTGGGGGATATGGTTTAGGGGAGAACTTTGTAGAGTAGGGCTGATAGTTGGACTCGATGATCCCAAGGGTCTTTTCCAACCTGAATGATTCTATGATTCTAAAACGCATGTGCCAGGAGTGCAACATGGTGAAAGACAAACAACCCACGTACAAGTGTGTGTGAACAGTTAAACAACAAAAGTTAGAGGGAGAAATCCAACCATTGCCATCACAGCCCATGTCACCACACTGCTGGGAGCACCACAGCCTTTTAAACACCTTTATCCTGGTCAGGCAACTACACGTTGTCATCCCTGCTCTACAGAGATGTCCACACAAGTGTAGCTTCTTATCATGACAACAAACATAACTTGGGCAAAGGGATAAACCAGGTTGAAAATTATGCAAGGACCACATCACCTCACAGCAGCACAGGGTTTGGTAATCAAAAAATCATAGAATGGTTTGGGTTGGAAAGGACCTTAAGGGTCATCTTGTTCCAACCAGGAACCATGAGCAGGGACACCTCCCACTAGACCAGGTTGCTCCAAGCCCCATCCAACCTGGCCTTGAACACCTCCAGGGATGGAGCATCCACAGCTTCTCTGGGCAACCTGTGCCAGTGTCTCACCACCCTCAGAGTGAAGAATTTCCTCCTAATTTCCAATCTAAATCTCCTTTCTTCCAGTTTGAACCCATTACCCCTCATCCTATCACTGCAGATCTCAATATTTCTGTGTCCTTTGGTGTATTTTTAACACACCACTGAACAAAGCAGGACAGCATAGAGACTAATGGATGGACATTACCTGCTAGGCTGTCACCTGCCTGCCAGGGACAGCCACAGCCCCTCATTTCTGTGACAACAAACTGGGCTGCGTGGTCTGGGAAGGGCAGGAGAAGGAACATCCCCCTGTGGTCCCCACAGCTCGAGCTGCGTCACGCTCAGTCGGCCTCAAGCTCCTGAAATTCATTTCCATTATGACAATAACCACCACTGAGATGACAGATTTATTTGCAGTGCAACTCTTCAGACAGCTGCACTGTCATTTCGACTGATTATAAAGGACTCTGCACTTGCCTTGGTACTGTACAAATCAGCATTACCCACCATTTACCACCAATTCCCATATATTTCCCCCCCCCTCAAATTATTGTTTTGACCTGCTCTTCTCTCTGGGCAAGGCACTTCTCTGCAGAGTCCCTTTTTGCATTGCAGCCTCAGTTCTGGAGCACAGAGCCACATCTGGCCCTCAGTACAAGTATAATAAGGTGCTGGTGAATGTGTTTTCCCTAAAAAATGCAGAAAATTCACACTAAATAATGAGAATGACTTTTAAAAAGGAGGCTAGGTCATTCAGTCACCCTAAAAACCTGTCCAAAACCATAAAAAAAACTTCCTGGAGCATTCTGGGGTCCTATTACAACCTCCAGAATTTCTCCCCAGATACCTCCAAGCAACTGCTCTATAGGAAAGTCACGCTGGTGAGAAGCCAACAATTAGCACTAGTCCCTTTCTTTTCTTTCTTAAAGCTTCAGAGCTTGTAAGCTACTTTGGCTAGAAACTTTGCTCTATGAAAAATAAAGAGTTAGTAATATCAGAGACACCCCTTGAGGCTCAGTAACTAAGATCTACACGATGCTACCAGAAAAGCCCAATAATCCCAACAATTTTAGCATCTCTGCTCGATTTAAAGATTAATGCTTTACATAATTCAATATATGGTGTTTCAGAGTTTCAGCAATGGGTGCTCACAGCTAAAATAACAGGAATAAAATCAGGGCAAAGCAGTTATCATCATAATCTTATAACTTTATGTCTTATGACTAGCAAAGGCTAGAAATAAATGGGCTGGCTGGTCCAAAGCCTTGCAGGATCTGCAGTGGTGGGGTTTTTTTGGATGTGGTCATGGTAGTGTTGGGTAATGGTTGGACTTGATGATCTTAGAGGTCTTGATGATCTTAGAGGTCTTTCCTAACCTTAATGATTCTATGACTTGATCTTTGTGTCTTTTTGCTTTTTAAAAGGATAGGCTCTAAACTTATGTTCTGGAGGAATTAGGTTAGTTTCCTCCATCTTCATGGCTCTTGGACTCCGTAGAAGCCTCTAGTTCATGGCTAAAGAGTCATGTCACATCTCAGGGGCATCACGACCACAAACACACCTGACTAGCAAACAAGATGTGTTAAGAAAAATACAGAAAATTTATGCCTTACATTATCACCTAAACCTATCACGACCTCTGTTCCCTACCTGCAGACACTGAAAACATACAGAATAAAGAGAATGCATCTTACTAGGAATATAAAATATTCTCAGGAGCATACAAAGCCCAGCTGAGCACTGGAAACAGCCTGACCAAGGGTGTTAGAGGACTCAGGAGCAGAACACACACACCTCCTTGTTAGGAGAGCATCTGAAACGTGTTCAGGCAAAATGGCTTTTGCCATGTCTCATCTTGCCCAGCTTTTCAAGGCCTTCCAGGTGTGCTGCTCTACCTGTACATTTAGCAATTGCCACAGCAAAAGGGAATTTTCCTGAGCAATGCTTACACCATGGTGCTCAAAATTGAGGTTTGTCCCTCGTTGTATTAAAGGTCAATGACAGCAAGGAGCCAAAAATAGATGTTCCCCTTCCAGAGAAAGGAAATGGCTATTAAAGGCACCGAGTTGTCCACCCACATTTCAGGCAGTTTGAAAAGATTTTGAGTAGTACTTTGTGCTGATCTTGTCAGACCTCTCTGGAGCTGTCAGGAAGCAGCAGCCCCTCTGTCTGTCTGTCTCTGGGGCCAGATCTCCAGCAGCACTGAGCACCTGAACTCCAGGTAACACCAGGGGGTGGATGGACCCAGCACCCCCAGTAAGAACCAGCAGACAATCCTTTTCCCAACAGAGCCAGATTAAACCCCACAGCATGTTCTGTTTGGAGCAGTTGCTCAGAACTGAGACAATTCTGTGCAAATCACTGCGAAGCAGGAAAGGAACATTCTTCTGGTTCAATTTACCACCAACACTTTAAAGACACCACCAGGATTCCTGCTAGAAAATGAGAGGAGCTTCACAGCACAGCAGGCTGCAAGTCAAGCACCCCTGCTTGATTTCAAGCCCTAGACTCATTCTTTGTTTGACCCACAAAAGTCTTTGCTGAGCATCTTTATCTCCCCATGACTTCAAATGCTTCCAGTTTTCCTCCTCTGTTTTTGCCTTTCCACACTCAGAGTGGAGAGAGCTCCCTCCTTATTTCAGAGCACTGTTAGCAGCTCAGTGATTACAGAACACTGAGTTCACCAAACACACACATACACACTCTAAGTAACTCTGATCTCCCTGTAACACTCCAACTCTCTCAAAACACGCTTTTGTTCCTTCCTCCAGCAGCCAAAACTGGCACTGGTTTGGTCCACCAAGAGAACAGCAAGAATTCAGCTCATCCTGCATCCAGGACACACAAAGGCTGAGTAGTCATTGGCTGTAATAGGAGCAGGTGTTGAAAAAAAATAAAATAAAATATATTTCTGCTTTAAATCCCTACCTGCAATTCGGCTTGGTTTAAGTTCTTTCCCAAGCAACAATCCCAGCTCTTCAGAAAGAATTTTGCTTTACAGCTGGGGGGAATAAAGGCAGCCTTAGCAGGAGGTGAGGGAAGGGACCACTTTGTCAGCAGCAAGGAAATTATTCTGACCTTACCATCAGTTTACCATCACCTTTAACAAGGTGCTTCTTGCTCAAATCACCTATTCAGCACTATGCTGGTTTATGGAGCAGAAAATAAAAAAAAAAGTGCCTGGGGATGAAATATGCTCCATACAAGTGAAATGGAGAAAGGAAATGGGAAGCCAGCAATAATCTGAGGGGTTACTATTAATCATTGGCACAGCAGCACTGTTTGAAATACCTCATGTAATGGGACTTGCCTTCAAAGAATTCATTTCCAGGACTAAGGAAGATGTTGCAGGCATGATGATGGTTCATCCTCCTCAGCTCAGGCAGGATTGATCCTACAATGGAGACTTTCAGCCTTATCCTTCAGGGCACATCAAGCCACAGCAGCTTGCAGAACAAGGTTATCATCACAACCAGAATTAGGCCTGAAGGACCCAAGAGTATCCCCCTCTCACATCCTATTGCAAGGCCCGTCCTGAAATGGAAATGAACAGCCTTTTATAGACCTGCTCTATCTCCCCAGAGGGAGATAATCAAACAGGACAGAGAAGGTCCCACGAAGCCTCTAACTTTGTCAAAGCTGACTTCTTCAGGAGCTCCTGGGGCTGGCAAGGACATTCTCTGCCCAGCAGTGCAGAGCATTTTAACAAGCTCACATCAGAGCTGGAGGCCCAAATTTAACTTCTTGCTATTTAGAACTCTGCTCAGGTTTGGAGAATTCATACAAATTGGGGTTTTCATGGCAGTGAATTCTTCTCCCACGCTGTTCCAATCACCATCTCTTTCTACCTTCATGAAGCAACCTTGAGTATTGTGCTTCCAATTACGGGCAGAGAAAAACAAACCACAGAAAAGAGCCATGCCATATTGTTCTACTTAAATCACAATCTGAAAAGACAAGAGAGATGCCAGCTTTTTAAAGTGCCAACACTATCTCCTACTGTGCCCCTCTACCCCTTCCTCTGACACCCTTCTGAGCATCCCCCACTCCAACCAGTTCACCTCAGCTCTCCATCCCACATTACTTGTTCTTGCAAACCCCACCCTTTGCCTTTCCAGTCCTGTCTCATTCCTCCTCTCCAGCACTTAGCATTGCTAAGAACTCCAGAGCTGTGCAATTTGCACTGCCTGGCACTATTTACTGAGAGTAAATAAGCTGTGCACTAACTTCTGGAACCATTTCCATTGTATGTCATCCACCATGTGAAAGCTTCGGGTGAAGTTTCTGCAGAAAAGAACTTTCTAAGTACCACAAACACTCCCACTGAAGCAGTAATTATAATTCTCTCTTGATGTTTCACCAAGAAGAACTTGAGATGACAAGTACTCTCCCCAAGAGCTCCAAGAAATCACTCTCTGTAATTCAGCACAATAGAAGTCATGCCAGAACGTACGTGGGGGAAGAAAATCCCACCACCTGCAGTTTGTGAGTTTAAAAAGTAGGGGCCACTTAGCAGCTGAGCACAGAGGAGGGTTCATCACGTTTATCAAGTTCAAAGTGTTACCTAAAGCCAGGCGTGGCACAAGAGGATGTTCTGCAGTTGTTCCTACAAAACCCTCAAGAACTCAACCCTGATTTATGGCCCAGGCTGAGATCCCAGCCAGGCTCTGAAGTGTGTGAGAGGTGCTTTAAACTAATGAAGGGCAAAAGAAAAAAAAGCAAAGACAGAACACTCACTATTTGTCCTCTTAAGAGAGGGTTAAACCTCTTTCTTTTCAGGATGAAACAGAAAAATGCACCTCTACAGCCCAAAATCTTGAGAGAAAAGCATAAGGATCACCCACTGGCTCTTCCTGGCAAGGTCCAGGGTCAGGAATGTCACTCACAAAACCACCACGACAGCAACGCCACCTTTACAAGGTGAGGAAAATAAGGAATCAGCTGGCAAAGCTACAGCCTAATTTGCTGCTCCCTCAAGTTGCAGTCTGTCACTCTCCCTGCTCTGAACATCATCAGCAAAATCTGATTTGAATCATTTATAAAGGAGCCTGGAAGCCCTTCCCCATCCGTGGCTCCACTGGTGACTCAGTCCCCAGCACTGCTGAAGGATTTGAGCTCCCTTCCCTTCTTCCTCCCGCTAAATTCATCCCCACATTCTGCTGCTTTGCCATTAAGCTCTGCCATGCAGGCTCATCTGTTACCATAGCAGCCACAAGCAACAGAATGCAACGGCAACAAAAGATTATCCCCCCCATCCTTTAATTTATTTATATGCAAGTAACCCACCGAGAGCTGACAATAGCAGCGACCTCACACTAAAGGGTTTGTCTTCATTCCTTTTTTCCCACATATGTGAGACCAAAAATAATTAAAATTCCTCGGGGGGTGGGGGGAAGCAACACACAAATCCTGAACTTCTTAGGATTAAGAAAATGCAGCAGCAGATCTGGATAGGATGCTGATTTGGAATTAAAGCTGGGGAGGGAAGCAAGAGGCTTAACACGCGCTGGAGAGTATCACCCTCCAGAAAGCTGCTCCCTTTTTTCAACAGATCCACTAGAACGGGGAGAAATACCTAATTCCAGGCATTTACATTTGATAAAAACTAGGGAAAAGGGAAAGCAAGCTAACTAAAGGCTCTTAAAAGGAAAGCCTTTCAGAACATACCTTTCCCTGAGGTGTTGGTTACACACACAAGGTGAATTCTGCTGCTCAATTGTGAATTCTGTTGAAACTACTGGTGGAGAAGCAGCTTGTTCACAGGTTGTTCACAGGTTCTGAGAGACAAAGGGTTAAAATAAATTCTCTCCTGGCTTAGGTGCCTCTGGTCTTGTCAGAGACCATGGCAGGGCCCAGCGGGGCTGATCAGAGATGGTGGCCAGGTCCAACCAAAAGTCCCGGTCATAAGAAGGTATCAGAGCTTTGAGGCAGGTCTGAGGTCAAGCTGGGAAGTCAGCCACAGAATCACAGAATGTCAGGGGTTGGAAGGGACCTTAAAAGATCATCTGGTCCAACCCCCTGCCAGAGCAGGATCACCCAGAGCAGGTCACACAGTAACAGTTCTGTCACCCTCACTGGGAAGAAGTTTCTTCTCCTATTGATGTGGAACCTCCTCTGTTCCAGCTCACCCCCACTGCCCCTTGTCCTATCACTGGCTGTCCCTGAGCAGAGCCTGGCTCCCTCCTCCTGACACTCTCCCTTTACATATTTATAACCATTAATGAGGTCACCCCTCAGTCTCCTCCAGGCTAAAGAGCCCCAGCTCCCTCAGCCTTTCCTCACCAGGGAGATGTTCAGGTCCAGTGAACACCAGGCAGGTCCATGGTGACTGGAGAGGACTGAGGCCAAGGCTGGGGGTTGAAGTCCAGATCAAGGGGCTCCGGGGGCAGACACAGACCAACACTCCCCCAGCACAGCCCAGGTGGAGGCTGATGAGGAGAGGCTGAACTTCCTGGGTCCATGGGTGTGGGTGGAGGCTCCAGGTGAAGCTGGTCAGGGCCATTAAGGCTTATTAGTGCCCTCAGGGCTCTGATAGGGTTTTGAACAGGCCTGTCATCCAAACCACGCAGTTTTCAACCCGTTAATCTTACTTAACAAACAGGCTTGCAATTTAAAAAGCAAATCTGACCCCAACTTTGCAAATTACTGTGAATTTTAACCTCAAATTCAGCTAGAAAACAGATCTCTTTGTTTTGCCACATCCATGCTGAGAATTTGGAACAGAGTTCTGGTCACCAGCAGCTCCAAAGCACCTGCTGTAATTTCCAAAGCTTGGAATTTAATGCCAAAATAAGAAATCTAAATACTTTCAAGGTATAACAGTCTCTTAAGATGAAACCTCTACCCAGGGGAAAGATCAAAGAATCACAGAATGGTTTGGGCTGGAAGGCACCTCAAAGATCATCTAGATCTTATGCTGCCTTTAATTTAGGCACTTTTAGAACTTGATATATTAACCTATAAATTCATCGATGTTCTAAAAATCAGAGCAGAACATTTAACAGAGGAAGTCATTTAACATGCTTTATGTAGATGTATTCATAGCGTGTGGTTTGTGGTTCTCCATAGATGACTGTGAACATAACACATACCTACAGTCCCACACTATCAGGACAATTTTTCCAACAACACAAAGGACTAAATCCTCAACTAGTTTTAGCTCCCCTAAAAATCCATAAAGATGCAACAGTTTAAGCTGACTGGCCTGTGAAATTCACTGGTTTGATCATCTCCACAGACTGGGAGGAGGACCAGACCTCCAGCCACACTCAGCAATAACCCAGCCACGCTTTCTGGACCTGCTGCCTCATGGAAAGAGACACGGGGCCTCCAGAGCAGTGCCTGGGAGGTGCTCATTCACAACCCTACCATTGGCAGCATCTCTTTCCTTCGGGTGTCCCTTCTCTGCTGATATTCCATGGAAATGGAGGAAAAGGAGGCAGTGCAGCTAAGCCCCGTGTCATCCCTCCTCCCCAGAGCCATTTGGAAAGGCTCCATTTTCAAATGCTGAGCATTGTATTTCTAACTAAAGATCTTTCAAGTGTTTTACAGACTTTACACAACTGAACCTTACAATTCCTTTCTTGTATTATTTTTTTTGCCAATCCCTTTATCCCATCCACGTTACACGTGAAGATATGAACCCACAAAAGAGCTTCCCAACATCATAAAGCAACTCAACACTAAGCTCATACCTGGCTCCCAGCCCTGAGTTTCCACCAGAAGAACTATCCAGTTTTGAGACTAAGTCTTGCTGGGGTATTTTGATTTTTTGAGGTACAAAGTACTGTCATTTCTTTCCGTGGTTAAAAACAGATGGGCTTAGTGACAGGAATACACATCTTGCATTAAGAAAGTGCCTTGAGCTGTTAAACATTAGTAAATACCAATAAAAATTAACAGCACATCCTGGACTGTATCATCCATGAAACACAGGGTTTAAATGAAAGGGGGAATTCAAGCCACACTGGACACGAATCTTCCTACCCCAACCTCCATCCCAAATTCCTCTTTATCCTACTTATTCTATTTATTTCTCCAGCCAGCACATACAAAGTGGTTCCTTCTTGGAGTTTGAGTCAAGAGAGGGCAATGATTGAGCCTTCACTAAGGAGAACCTTTGTATGAAAGGTGGGAACACGTTCCCAGTCCTGCTTCAGCACTGATGTCCTCACTGCAGAGCTTTTAATATTCTGTGTATTTTGCATTTTGCAATAGAACAAGATATGATGCAGTTGAAAAGCCAGAATTTCAAACACTAGGAAAGAAACAATTTAAAAACCAATTAGACATTAGGAAGAAGTTGTTGCCCAGGAGGGTGGGGAGACACTGGCCCAGGTTGCCCAGAGAGGTGCTGGAAGCCCCATCCCTGGACATTTGGAAGGCCAGGCTGGCTGGGGCTGTGAGCAACTGCTCTAGTGGGAGGTGTCATGGGGTTGGAACTGGATGATCTTTGAGGTCCCTTCCAACCCTGACAATTCTATGATTCTATGACAAAATTACTTTGGAGAAAAGATTAGACACGGGCATCTTCTGCAGCTTAACCAACACAGGTGGTGGTGATGCTGCTAAATCTTCAAATTTGAGGCTGCAGCACCCTGTTAAGCAGCATTCAAGCAATTTAAATCTGTCTTACAATTCAGTAGTTTTTTCTTGAGCTTCTTACACAGGTATGAACAACTAGCATTTAAACCAAAGAATAAGGAGCTGAAAAAGAGACCATCAGCTGGTTTATGCTGGGGAGCAATTTTCTGGCCTTTCCTTGGCAAAATTTCATTGGAACAGGTCTGTGTAATTTTGAGTACTTATGTTAAATATCTGTGCTGTAGATAAAAAGTCAACGCCAAGATAAATTAACTCCTGGACAGCACTTGGCAGCCAGTGCCTCAAAACAAGGATGATGCTGCAAAGTTGAATCAATCTTAAATATCAATCTGAGAATGAAGAGATAAGTGATCTGACAGCCCAGAAAGAGGGAAATTCCTCTCCTCTGTTTAGACTTCCCTTTGGAACAGTCTGCACTTACTGGTCTCCCCATTATTTATTTCTGAGTATCAAATATACAACTTAAGAATCAAAAATACTCCCCTGGGTTATTATTTCTCCTTGCAGATCTTCTGGCTAAGCCATTTCTTTAACAGCTCAATTAGAGAAAGCCTTTGAAAAGCCAAATAAATTTGGCATGATCAGTTTGCCAATAATGACAGTGCTTTCCTATTTGCTGGAGCTTTAAAAACAAAGCAGGCCGTACAGAACTCCTGAAAGATGAGCTGCTCAGATTTGAGCTAAGGCACAGAAACATTTTCTTTCTAAGCCTCCAGGCTCCATTTACAAGACACATTTGCATTTGTGAGCAGATGAGGGTTCAGTGAGTTCCCAACTCAACCCAAGGCAGAGAAGGGCTCTCGGGTACCCACGTGTATGTGCACACACCCGGGGAAAGGTAGAGACGTAGGAGGTGTGAAAATCTCATTTAGAGCCAATGCTGGAGGTGAATGAGGGAAAAGGGATGTCATGCAATAAACAAAAATCATTGCAAGTCCCAGAATAAATAAATATTTGCAGCTGGAACAACCAGGTGATCAGCCTCCAAATGCCCTCCCTGCCCAAGCAGCAGAGTTTAGTTTGATGCCACCACCAGCAGCTGGAGGAGAGCCAGGGGACAAAGGAAATGCACAGATTTGGTGGTTCCAAGCAATTATTTGAAATCCTTTCCTCTTAGTTCTGTATGCCCCATGCTTCTGTGTGCTCTTTGAAACCAAGTCTTCCTCAAACTTCCAGTGGAAGCAGAAAAGAATGGCAGATTTTAGAGCAATATTGAGAATTCTCCCCTCAACGTGTATTCTTGTATGTATTTTTTTTCTGCACTTGAGGCCATCACTTTTCCACTGGCCCACCACAAACTGCCACTGGTGTTTGGTCTAACATCCCCATCACACCATGGGACACAGGGATTACAATTACAACCTGCTAAACAGAGACAGGTCTCCAATCATTAAAAGTTCCTATTTTTTTTGCTGAAGCATCAATTACTCTCCCTTACCAGAAGCATTTCAATGCTGTGATTTCTTCAATGAGAATACAGAATGAAAAAATTCTGAATCAGCACAACCACTGAAATCAAATGGGCTGGTAAAAGCTACTTCCAAAACACACATTCAACTTTTGCAATGATTCAATGAAACCTGAAGACACCCCAACCTTCAGGAGCTAGCAGTAAGAGGAGCAAGTCCAAGCTCCTGGCTCTGCTCCCCACTCCCATTGGTGCTTGCCAAGTGCACAGGGCCAATCCAAACCAGCAACACACACAATGTGCTGCTGTTCCCCAAGGAATTCAGAGAGACAAGTATGCTCTTTTGCAATTCAATAAACCACTTTTTCTCACGCTCAAGTGGTGACCTCCTCTTCAATCCACAAGTGACTGAGGAGAAGGTGCAGCCAAAACCCAGGGTCTGTCAGATCAAATGATCTCCATTTAAAGAGCCCCAGCCAGGCAATGTAAGCTTCAAAAATTTGTTCATATAAAAGAAAGGAAAAAAAGGCAATAGTGCTGTGGCCTGAACTTTGATGCAACAGAAGAACAAGGACAGAGCAGCATGGGCAGCAGGTTGACAGAGAGGATTCTCCCCTTGCTCTCCTGACACCCCACCTGGGGTTATGTCTGGAGCCCACAACACAAGGAC